>JAJAGP010003778.1:0-64618 GCA_025084515.1 Ancistrus triradiatus | reverse complement strand
TTGCCACTGTCGCCCTAGGCTTGCTCAATTTGAGATTGGACGTAGTTATTAGGAGATAATCTAAACCTGTAAAGTTGCTTTGAGACAATGCTCCATTGTAAAAAGCGCTATATAAATAAATCTGACTTGACTTGACTTGACAATGAGGAAGGAGACTCTTGGCCTGGTTCTTGTTGAATACGTCTCTGAGATCATGGTACTGGCAGGGTATTTGACAGAGATCCATAGGTTCCTTGGGCCGAGAAGTGTGAGACATGGTCGTAGAGGGAGGCACAGCTGATAGTAAACAAATCTGGTAGCAGAAATCGCTCCAACCCATGATCTTACCAAGGTTCCAGTCAGTGGTGGGGTTGTGACGAGCCAGCAATGGGTGGCCGAGAACCAGAGGTGTCTTTGGAGCATGGATGATAGAAAAGGTGACAACCTCACGCTGGTTCCCAGACAGGACCAGGGAAAAAAGGAGAGTCTGGTGGGTTATGCAGGCAAGCAGTCTGCCATCCAGAGTGTACGAACGTCTTGGACTTTCCAAAGCTTCCAGCTGGGTGCTGAGCTGAGACGAAAGGGCTTGGTCTCTAAAGTTGTCATCTGCTCCTGAGTCAATACGTGCCTCAACAGGGCAAGTAACTCCTGGCAGTGTCAAGAACGGTACAAGCAGGGAAAAGGGGAATGGACGTAGGTGCAAATGTACTAGGTTTATTTACAGTGAACATGTTTAAATACACAAACAAATAGAACTAAACTAAGACTGATAACTAACACCACACATATCTAACACAAGAGACAAGATAACAAGCTAACGCAAATACGAACAATGCAAACATACCACAGCAATGGTAACATACAACAACAATGCTAAACACCAGATACAACTTAAACCTAAGACAAATAACCAATACAGAGAACACAGAGGACCAGAGATAAATACACAAAGGGCAAGACAAGGAAAAGGAGACAAACCAGCAAGCAGGACGAGACCAGACAGGAGCCAAAGAAAACCATGTGTGAATAAAGCCAGACAAGGAAGTGCACAGGAAGTGGGGTCTATATAGGAGACAGACCAGCAGGTGGCTACAGCCCTACCTGCTGGATGGGAAGCAGAAATCAGGGGGAGCTAAACCAGATGAATGCAAGCTGAAGGCTGAATGTTACAAAAATAGAAAGCTAGGAAAACAGGACAGACCCAGACTAAGTCAAGGGAGCAGAGCAAAACACGGATGAGAACAAAGCAGGGGGCCAGAAGAGAGGAGGGACAGAAACAAGATTAAACAAAACAGGAAACAGCAAGGAGGACGAAGAGGTGTTCTCCAAGGAAGTCCTAAGGTACCCTGCTCGCACCCAATCAATGCGCCAATTAGTCCTGGGCAAAAAAGTCCTGGTAGCAGCAGGCCGTGCCACAGGAACCACCCGAGGTACTGAATACACCCTTGGGGAGAGGGGCGCCTTTGTCCTCCACCAGGGGGATGCGGTCCATGACCTGCAGTCTGTGGGAGCCCCAGGGGCAGCATAGACCCGGGCAGGGGTCGCTGTCGTGTGGCTGACGAGCGGGGTCGCCGTCGGGCTGCTGACGAGTGGGGTTGCCGTCGGGTTGCTGACGAGCGGGTCACTGCCAAGTTGCTGGCGAGTGAAGTTCTCATCACGAACCCAGGTGGGTGGTGGGAGGCCGGACAGAGGGCATGACTTCAGCTAAGAGGCGGGTGATGCGTTCTGGACCTCCTCTGGAAGGGCCTCTCTGGAGCTGACGGCCTCTGAAAGGGCCTCTCTGGAGCTGACGACCTCTGAAAGGGCCTCTCTGGAGCTGACGGCCTCTGGAAGGGCCTCTCTGGAGCTCATGGCCTCTGGAAGTTTGGAAGGTGAGACGACCCAAGACTCGGCAATCTCATGACTCTGGGTAACTGCAGAGTGAGCCATTCCCAGCACTCCCAGTACCAGTTTCTCCACCTCTGGCCCCTCCAAAAACTGCTGGGCAAACACCACCCTGCCCTTAGCAATTTCCAGAGCTCTCGAGACCCCTTGGAGAACCTGCTGGACCTCAACCCTGGCCCGAAGTGCTGGAGTCTCCTGTGGTTCGGCAGAAGCAGAGATCTCTGGGGAACCATAGAGCGTGGAGGCAGGCTTGACCGTTGAGATAACCGAGCCCATCAAGCAGCTAGCAAGAGGAGGATCTAGCACATGGCTGGCTAGCCGTGACTGGTGCCGGTGTGTGGTGTATGGGGATGCGGGCATGGCGCTAGTGAGCGTAGGTTCCATGAGCGTGGACTCCAGTGCCAAGCCAGCAAGTGCTGCATTGGACGTCATGGTAGCAGGTGGGGACTCAGGCACAGAGGTAGCGGGCGTGGACCTCCGCTTCTGACGGCGCTTCCTGGCTGCCCGGGAGAGTCCGTTGTCCGGTTTTTGGAGGAGAACTGCTGGACAAGAAATTTCAATGTCCGAGTCTAAGCTGAGCTGAGTTAAGGGAGGCTGGTACTCCCATTTCAAGTAGTCCTCTAGATACTCATCATCGGAGGACTCTGACCACGAATTACGAAGGACAGGTGACACACTTGCTACATCCTTTTTAAGGTCTGGCTTTCTGTCAAGAACGGTACAAGCAGGGACAAGGGGAATGGACATAGATGCAACTGTACTAGGTTTATTTACAGTGAACATGTTTAAATACACAAACAAACCACATAGAACTAAACTAAGACTGATAACTAACACCACACATATCTAACACAAGAGACAACCTAACAAAGCTAACGCAAATACAAACAATGCAAACATACCACAGCAATGGTAACATACAACAACAATGCTAAACACCAGATACAACTTAAACCTAAGACAACTAACCAATACAGAGAACACAGAGGACCAGAGATAAACACACAAAGGGCAAGACAAGGAAAAGGAGACAAACCAGCAAGCAGGACGAGACCAGACAGGAGCCAAGGAAAACCATGTGTGAATAAAGCCAGACAAGGAAGTGCACAGGAAGCGGGGTATATATAGGAGACAGACCGGCAGGTGGCTACAGCCCCACCTGCTGGGTGGGAAGCAGAAAGCAGGGGGAGCTAAACCAGATGGATGCAAGCTGAAGGCTTGAATCATTGTTACAGGCAATTACAGAACAGCTGATAACATGAACGATAACAGGCATGGCTTAGAGGTACTTTCTGTGGTGCTTGTCAGGGCCTCCAGGTTTAATGGTGAGCTGCCCCTTTGGGTGAACAGTAAAAATACAGTCCCTGCTCTCTCTGCCGAGAGTGTTCCAGAGGGGCGAGTTGAGTGCGACTCAACTGCATAGGTTCGGGTTCTTCAGGAGGAGCAGAATCATGGATGGCCAGAGGCGGGGTCTCAGAGGAAGTGGGCCTTGACCGGATGTTGGTCCCTTTCCAACCAGCGTTCGTGGAAATTATTAATTCCATTGCTGGAGGAAATCATCGTACGATACGCCCTCAAAACCTCTCTTGAATAATGATGTAGTAGACCTTAAACCTACTACAGAGGTACACACCCTGAACACCAGACCACACTGCATGAGAAAAACCCGACACTTACTTAAATCCCCCGCAAAGGGTTTGGGGTGAGTGATAGGGGCTTCCAAGCCTGGGGACTGTGGGATGAGATCCTGTGTGGCAGCAGTGGAGCACTGGTCCAGAGGGGATGTTCAGAGGGTGTGAAGTGTCCTGTGTGCCACCGGAGACTGGGGTGCTCTAGCTCATGGCACTGTGGTTGGAGACCTGAGAAGAACAGAATTAGATACCTGGGTGCAATTAGATACCTGAGTGTTTTGTAAATGGTTGGATTCCAGCAGCATATTAAACAGTTTGTCGTGCTGTGATAACCAGACTTCTTGATGATTAAGCAATATATTAACGGATCCATGGGTTCCATAGTGGCCAGAATGTACTGTTATGGGGAGATCTAGGATCCCCACCAGCAATTTACACAGGAACCCTAAATGCAGATCAACAGGCGGACACAAACTATGGTTGGAATAATGAAAGGGTTTATTTACAAAAGGGTAATATAACAAGAATGTAAAATGCGATACCCAAAAAATTGTCCAATGGATCTGGGGAAGAAGCAGAGCACAGAACACACGCACGCTGTAGTCAAAAACATAAACAAAACATTGTGAAACCTAAGGGATCGGGGTAAAAGGGCAAGACGAAACACAAACAAGGCGAAACAAGAGCGATACATATACATATACATACACACACACACAACCGGTGTTAATTTTGAGTACAGTATGAATATTTCATATACCTCCTTACTGGAAACACAGCTCTAACAAATAGATAACAGATTATATAATATTTTTCAATGTGTAGAACGACATCACCGAACAGCATGCTGGGTAAACTCGCTAGCTAGCCAGGGAGCATTACATGCATGATATCCTAGAAATAGTCTGTTAAAAACTGGGAAAGGCTCTGTCAGATTAAAGAACAGAACACAGAAATAGATTGTAAAGAACAGAACACAGAAATAGACTGTAATGCTTCTGTGTGCTGTTTTTTAATCTGACAGAGCCTTTCCCAGGGCATACCAGAGTGAAAGTACATCGGGCAAAAATGGGCACCTCTCTCTTTTAAGCTATATTTTTAAGACATTGCAGATTGCTCAATAAAATCTGTTTATATTCGGCAACTGTTTCATGCATTCTGATGTGTAATTTTGTGTTGGGCGAAGTAAACCCTTCAGTAATCAAAGCATCAAAGGATTAGGCCGCGTTTTAGCGTGATAGGCTTCAACTAATCTCATATAACCAGTTCTGTGCCAGTCCACTGTTGGGTACTTGAGCAAGATATTTAAACCACAACTGCTGAGACTGTACTTGTTAAAGTTCTCAATGATAGCTATATAGATACAGTGGTGCTTGAAAGTTTGTGAACCCTTTAGAATTGTCTATATTTCTGCGTAAATATGACGTAAAGCATCATCAGATTTTCACACAAGTCCTAAAAGTACATAAACAGAATTCACTTTAAATTGATTAATTTTAATGAACAAACGGGGCACCACCGGATCGTTTGGGGACTGGTAGATCTAGAAAACAAGTTGAAAGAGACAAAGCGAAATTGATATGGGCGACTTCAGTCTAGGTCTGAATAGTGAATTCAAAGTTATTTTTCTCGACCTTTGATTGAATAAATCTCTCTCACACAAAGCGATAAAATCAAAAGGTTATAACAAGTTTATTAACTACAAAGAAGGCAATACCAACTGACAATCTGAAGTAATGGCATATATATCACAGAGTTAAGATCAAGAAATGATGGTGAACATATATATCCCAGTATTAAGATCAGGAAATGATGGCAAACATGTACATCACAAGATCAGAAAACAAGGTGATTCTATGTGCAACTTATCAATCGTGTAGTAATTACCCAGGTGCAATGTTATAAACTAGTTTGTTACGACGTAGTGAGTTACTAGTAACACAAATTATGGTGAAACGTGAATAGTATGGTGGAAACTTCTTAGGCGTGGATAGTCTGCGTTGAAGCAGGGTCTAAAATTAAACGCAAGGTTCGAGAGCCAGGGACCCAGAGAAAGACACAAAGCGGTACTCGCCTTTAGCAGAAGCTCACGCAAGATGGTGGGCACGGGTACCGGGCCTCGCCTGTTGTCAGAAGACACAACCGTGGAAAGGCGGCGGTCTATCTTCAGATGAAATGCGGCCGTTCGGAGGGCCTCTCGATGGTGTAGGCTCTTGGCTTCTCGGTTATTGCAGAACTGCAACCGAGGGACCACAGATGTTTTGCTGGCCACGCCTTCGGCTTTCTTCCCAGCTTTGGCTGCAGGGGTCTCACAGTCCTCGAAGATTGTGTTCACGCACACTCAGATATTTACCCTGGCCACACGTAAAAGTCCGATGCGCACTTGCACCACACACTTCAAATAGACTTGGAAAACTAGGATATACGATCGGTCGAACGGGAAGAAGATCTTTGCTAGTTGGTCTTTCACTACTTTCTTCAGCTTAATTTCTAATTCGGCACTACTGAACTGCTAAACTGCTGGACAAAGAGAAACTTAAACGTAAAATAAAATGCAAAAAAGTCTAAAACAAAGGAAAAGAAAACTTAGACAAAGGAACAAGACTCAAAACAAACTTAAGAACAAAAGAACTAAAAAGAAGTTAACATAACTAAAAATTGCCAACTGCTAGCTGGCGCCCAAGTTTTGTACAGGCCCGGGCGTAAGTGATAAGGGGCGTGAACTAAAGGGGTTTGTCCTGGGCCAGCCAATGAGAAGATGATTTGGTATCCAGTTCCTCCTCTCGTTGAGCGCGTCCCTCGATTTTACCATATGTTGGTATGGGCCGCTACAGAAGTTATAACTTTGGATTAATATATTTTTACATACCTAGGATGTCTAAAAGTATCACATAAGAACAAAAATCCTCAAAGTTACAAGTTTAGTTGCGGGATTTCGAGTACAAGGTTCCAATTGTCTAGAGCACCTTGAATTTATAAACTAGGACATCATTAAGGCATTCTAAACTACACCACATACATTTGCTATTCCTCAAACAAATAATGATACGATCAATACCAGATGTAGGATACAATACATTTTGAATAACAACTTACATTTCTGGTCCTCTATAAGTGTAAATAGGTATTAAAACATGAGCTGATCGATACACGAGGCCCTGTAGAGATCACATGCTACTATTTTCCTAAGTATAAAACAAACTGGACCATATTGAGTATGGAATGCTCACTATACTAAAAACGTAAACCAAATAGACATAAAAATACATGAGAAATCAGTGACATGCATATATATGATTATACATAGGTGTACGAAGAATATCCCCGATTAAATTCCTTGTATGAAATAGGTAGGGTACGTATGGGTGTGTGTTTGGACTCATTATGAAGCAGTTCTCATGTGTTTTCTAATTGAGTGGTCCATGCAGAGGTAAGCTGTTTCCAACAAAAGTTAATACTACTATTAAGAATATGTCTTTTAAAAGGCTGAGGTCCCTGGGTCGTAAATTTCAGGGGTGTCCTTCATGGCTCCGGCCTGGCAGGACCGGTGCTGTAAAAAGGAATTGTAGGCAGGCATCTTTGTTTCTTTGCAAAAGTTAGGCCAGATTTCTCCTGGGAAGGGGGTGAGTCTGTGGTGGTGACTGTCAGAAATCCTTTTAAGACTAACACATTGGCTTAAGTACGAAGGTGATCCTAAGTTTCTCCTGTTGGTTTGAGAAAAAAAGTTGTTTATTGTGGCCATTAATGCTTTCAGTATCTGGTGTGACCCCCGTGCAGCAATAACTGCAACTAAATGTTTCCTGTAACTGTTGATCAGTCCTGCACACCGGCTTGGAGGAATTTTATCCCATTCCTCCGTACAGAACAGCTTCAACTCTGGGATGTTGGTGGGTTTCCTCACATTAACTGCTCGCTTCAGGTCCTTCCACAACATTTCGATTGAATTAAAGTCAGGACTTGGTCATTCCAAATATTAACTTTCTTCTTTAACCATTCTTTGGTAGAGCGACTTGTGTGCTTAGGGTCATTGTCTTGCCGCATGACCCACCTTCTCTTGAGATTCAGTTCATGGACAGATGTCCTGACATTTTCCTTTAGAGTTATCTGATATAATTCAGAATTCATTGTTCCATCAATGATCTGTCCTGACCCAGATGCAGCCAAACAAGGTCAAACCATGATACTACCACCACTATGTTTCACAGATGAGAGACGCTGAGAGAACGCTGAGAGAACTGACACGAGGATTGCGAGGATCTGGCAACCCAGACTGATCCGCGGTTGCACACAGGACGCCGTTTCGTAGCTGCTAGCAGCTTATTACCTTTGATATATTTTAATTCCCGATTGCATCTGTATCATATATAATCGTATATATACATTGCATTGGACCATCGGCTGCAGCTGAACCATATCTTCACCCGGCACCCCACAACACCACCCGAAGCTAAGTACCTTTAATTCATTAATTGTACTAACATGGCTTCTGCTGTGCTTGTTCCCTGTGCCGAGTGTGGCATGTTTAGCTATTCTTCCTCCGTCATTAGTGTAAATTTTACTTGTGATAGGTGTAGGCTTGTAGTCAGTCTGACGGAGAAGATTGTAGTTTTAGAGGCGCGCATCCAGACATTAGAGAAGGCTAGCTCAGCTCCTAGCTTAGCAGATCTGGATGCCAAAGGTGAAGTTAGAGAGAGCCCCGGCAAGTCCTCGCAGCAGGGCACGTGGGGTTGATGGTTCGGGCGACGTAATCGTAAGGCTAGTCCACGAGAGCACCACTCCTTTTTTAACCTGTTTTCACGTGTCCCCAACAGGTTTTGCCCCCTCCCTCCAGTGAATGCAAACCCAAACTGAGCAGCCTGGTTGAAAGAGCTCTGGTCATAGTGCTCTCTATTTTAACGACACGTAAAAACTTTTGCTACCACCACCCCTTTAGGGACACCAGCCAGCTAGAGTTCTCTTGTATCTCCCCGTAGCCAGAGTGGCCGGACAAATTGTAAACGAGTCCTTAGTGAACTCGAGAGCCCGCAGATTCTCTAGGAATAGTTTATTCCATGTAGGGGCTAATGATATACGCCGTCGTCATTCCAGAGGTTTTTTACTAGGCTTAAATTTTGTAGAGGTGGTTAGCCGTGACGAAAGGGCGAATGGTCCGATGCTGTAGTCCTGCTTGGCCCCCAATCCCCAATGCCGGCGAGGTGACAAGCCCCACAGCAGGTTATGGTCGCTGACTGCCTGGCTGTTTTCCAAGTTGGGGGTTTGGCTCTGAAAAACAACGTGGTGCTATATAGACAACTGGGACAGCCCCCCCACACCCCCCCTTTTTTTTGAGGAGGGTACGAAGCCCCTTCGCCTTTTTAGGATGGGGAAAAACGGTTTTCCCATCCCCACTTCGGAGGGTGGCTGCTCTCATCTCCCTGCAAACATTGGCCCCATATTCCCTTAGGGCCCCCGAATTGGGTTTTAGGGGTTGACTATCCAGGCAGGGGTTTCAGGCAACAAGCATACAGACCCGGCTTTAACCAACTGTCTGCCTGGTTATCCATGCACCCGTCACCCCAGAACCCCCCCCCCCCCCCCCCTCACATACATTTATGAATTGTGTCTGTTACCCCGCATCTGCCCTAAATGGTTAAACCGCTTCAAAAGTCCCTGGTTTTAATTAACCTCATTTTAGTATTAAACACAGATAGCCTGCCAAAGAAATAACAACATTATACACTAAAGCTCGGGATTCCTTTAAACATTTAGATCACTTACAACAAAGCAGTGATGTAAATGAATGATACTGATAAAACGCTTTACACGCTCTTCTGTCTCCACTGAAGACTTGGATTAGACCTGATGAATCTTTAGCCTTTTAAATGAAAGCCCTCACCTCCTTGGGATACAGTCACTGGCTAGTCGCCCTCGTCCTAAATTGTCGGGGGGATTCATAGCCACAATTTTTTGACAAAGAGTTAGGTGGTTACAGCTAAATCCCATTACAACCAAGGCTAATTCTTTGTTGAAATACTGATTCTTAATGAATTGTGACTTGATCCATCGTTAACTGGGAAAGTCAAACCACAAACCTCCTTTCAGCCCTTATCCACTTTTAACCACCACCCCCAAACCTTTAACACAACAACCAATTTTTACCGCCCGCCCTTGGTCCCCTTTTCTCAAGAATTTTTCTTTTCTTTCCTTTTCTTCAGGAATTTGCTAACTTTCTTTCCTGCTTACCTAACTACGTTCAACAGAATAAGGCTTTTTAATTGTTAGGTGGGAATTTCAATAATTCAAACTTTTTTGAACAAACGAGCAGTATCCCACTTAAAATTGCTTTCGAGTCCATCTTCCTTCGAATCCCATGGGGTATCACTCCTCCAGAATGTTGATGGGACCAACCCAACCGCCTGGTAATCATACTTTAGGATCTAATATTAACATTTGGGGTATCAATAATAAGATAACTTGATGTTTTTTCCCCCGCAAGTTGATTGATTTCAGATCACTATTCTTTTTTAGTATTGAGCTAAATCCTCTAAGAAATAAAATCCCTTCTGCCTCGTTATCCACAAAAAAACCAAGAGCCGCACTAATCAAAACAACATCTGCTACTACCTCCTTACTTTTTAAACTTTTCCAGTCTGCCGTTTATATTAAAAACCTACCAGACCTTAAAATGTAATACCACCTACTGAGATAAATCATCTTGGGAAGTGGGTGTAAAATGATCAATTAGAAGTATGTGCCCTTTTTTCGCCAAACCTTGGGACACTGACTGGCCCTGCCCCTAGGGTCCAAAACGTATAGGGAAAAAAAAAGGCTAGCACCAAGGTAACATATGAAACCACACTCACAAGACCCACCTAGAGGCCAGCCCCGCCCCGTTACCCTTAAAGCAAAAGACACGGCATTTAGAGCGCAAGTGGAGACATAGTTAAATGGGAGGTGTTTTTTAAGATTGCCTTGGAGGGACACAGCAGGCAGAGTTAAGCATGCCCCTCACTTAAAAGGCTAAGCTTGCCATACTTGGCCTCCTTCAATCATAAGAAAAAAAGAAATAATCCAAGATTGTTCTCTTTAATACAGTCCCTTCTTCCAAAAAATTTAACAAAAAAAAAAAAAAAAAAAAAAACAAACAAAAAAACCAACCAAGAAGTGACTCTTCTTCCCAATTTCTGTGGTTTAATTTTTTAACAGTAAGGAATTTCCATGACTTTCTTTCCTTTAATGATAAGATAGAAAAATCATTAGGCATAAAACTCAATGCTCATCCACAAGTCATTAAATGTTCTTGTAACCTTTTGTAACCTTTTCCCAGATCAGCCACTAAGTGAAAGACATCCTGTTCAATTGCCGTAAAATCAGATTAGAATCTTTTTATGATATAATAATAACCCCCCAATTAAACTAATACTGAAACTATCCGTACCTTTATCCATCTCGCCTAAGTCATCAACAACAGGTTTGTTTTAATCCCAATTTCCTCCTACAACACGTCTTACTCAAACAAGTAATTACTTAGTGTTATGAGCTAAGTGGTTAGTTTATTTTTAAATTCATCCCTTACCTTAGGTTTTATGTGCCCAAAATCCCCTTTTAAGTAAAGTCCCCCTGGCCGTTAAACTCAAAACCACTGATTAAAAAAGCCAATTTCTTGACCCTTTGTGTGATTATCTAAAAATTATTGACCAATTTTCAAAAATTCTAACCCGTTTTTTTCTCCTCTTCTGTTCCAAATCTTTTTAGAAAAAGCCGTCCTATAGAAGCAGCCTGTAGTTACCTCACAAAGGACATGAAAGTTTATGAAAACATTTTCAGTAGTCTGGCCCTTTTCAGGCCCCATCATAGTTACTGAACATCATTTAATTAGGGTACTAAATGACTTGTTAATGGTCCCCTCCAGATAAGGGGAATTTTGTTTTCTTTTTTCTTTGTTTTCTGTTAAAGATATTTAAGTACAACAAAGACCAGCCTTTTGACACTATAGATCATGATGTTTTAAACTAAACAGAGACTGTAGAAAATACTGTAGGTGGTTAAGAGGGATCAGCACTTTTTTTCCTTTTTTTCCCTTGGGTGAAATCCTACTTTAACTGACCGGTACCCAGTTTGTTTTTTCATATAAATAATCTAAGATCAAGCCCTTCTCAAAAAGTGAAGTAATGGGCCCTGCCTCAGGTGTCGTGGCTTTGGCCCGCCTTTTATTCTCCTCTGTACATTGCCTTGCCACTAGGCCTCAGTTTTATTCGTAAACATGGCATTAGTTTTTCCACCTTCTATGCAAGATGATTACAAACACAGCTGTACATTCACCAAAACTAAATGACAGCCTTATCAATCACAAAATCGAGGGACTGTGTAAAAAGGAAATCAAAGATGATGTTTTATTTTAAATTAAATTTTTTTCTCTTACTTTAAACCTCAGATAAAACTGAGGGTTCTATTAGTTGGGACCCAAGGCCCGCCGTGAGAGGACAGGTTTTAGCTTTACATCTATCCCAAAAATCTTATGCTGTCCGTCTGTAAAAACGTAGGGGTCACAAATTTTGATCAGATTCTCTCCTTTGATGCGCACAAGGTAAGCAGCCATCATCAACTCGAATTGCGTTGCTTTCAATCACGTAATATCAATTCGCTAAAAAAAACTTAGAAATATCCTCTCTTTTTAAAATGATGCAGAAAACTTGTTCATAATCGCGTTTTTAAAACCTCAAGGTTGGACTTACTGTAACGCCTAACTTAAACTGGGATGCTTCCTAGTAAATCCTATACATAAACCTTCCATGAGTTCAAACGCAGCTGCCCTAAAGTGGCTAACTGGGACTAGAAATTTTGATCATATCACTCCCCAAACTCCTGTTTCTATTCATCACTACACCACCTGGGTTACCCAGCAAATTATTTCCTCCGCCATTGATTCAAAATACTTCTTATAAACGTATAAAGCTCTAACATGGGCCTGGCCCCACCGTGTCCCTGAGTTTGAACTCCCCTTGAGAGTTTTTCAATCCAAAAACTCCGTCTACTTGTTCCTTCGCAGGGTGCAGGACTTTCTTTTTAGTTCCAGATTAAAAAGTCACAGGCTGGGGGTAAAGGCTTTCCCTCATACTGGTACATGTGGCCCCCCCAACTAATGGAACTAACTTCCCACTTTTTTTCGTTTCGCGATTCAGAACACTCCTCTCTCCCAAAGTTTTAAAAAGTCAGTCTAAAGCATACCCCTATTTTCAAACCACAACATGCTTTTTTTGACTAGATTTAGACCAGGATGCCATGGCTTGGGTTCCCGCTGGGGGGGCCGGAGTCTGGAGGTTACATGTCTGGCCCCTGCCTGCCCTTGTCCCACTAGCCGGGGTGTCGAGGTGGGTGTCCCCTGTCTGAACTAGGCTTCGGTCCCTCATGATCTTGACCTCACATGTCATCCTTTTGCCTTAGACTAACTAGGGAAGGCTTTGGGGTTTCATAGTCAAAGAAGTCTTAATGGTGATCATAGAAACGTTTTGGTTTGCTTGTCTTGCCGTCCTTCTGTCTGGCCCCTTGGGCTTCCTGCCGCTTCGTGGGATGGCCAATTGTCGCCATGTGATCCTCTGTGGCTGTTGTTTTTCCCCTAACCAGTTTTCTCCTCTTTTCCTTTTCTAGCTTTCTACTAGCTATGCCGTGCGTTAGCTAATGCCCTGTGAATGCTGGGCTTGGGTTGGCCGGGGTCCCCTCCATGGCCCGTACCTTGGCCCATCATGATTGACATTGGCATCAGTGATTGTTTAATAAACGCCCTGTGCTCTTAATAATCATAACTAATTACAAATTTTTCCTGTTTTCCCCCTTTTTCCTCCTTCCGCGCCTTGTTTGTTTCCGGCAAAGTTTACGGCCCCCCCACAACATGAATGTTTTTTCATCTGAATGGAGCTCCACTCAAGCTGCTTCGTCATTCACTCCAGCCCCATCTACTACCCCGGGCCAACTTAAATGTCGATGGTGCAAATCAATTCCACAATTTTTTAATATTAATTCGAGACCAATGGCTCTTAGATTTTTTATCATCATAATCCATCAATCAAAACAATAATAAAGTAACCGGGCCACTTAAATGTTCGATGTGAATACTCTTTTTCACATTTTAAAATATTTATTCGAACTTTGTTTTGACTCCATGACCTTTTAGTTCGCTCTTAGATAGATTTATCATCTATGCCACCCAAGGAGGTTGGGTCCCTTTTTGAGTCTTGGTCCTCCCAAGGTTTCTTAGTAGAACTAGGGAGTTTTTCCTTGCCACTGTCGCCCTAGGCTTGCTCAATTTGGGATTGGAAGTAGTTATTAGGAGATAATCTAAACTTGTAAAGTTTCTTTGAGACAATGCTCCATTGTAAAAAGCGCTATATAAATAAATCTGACTTGACTTGAGATGGGATAAGGTTCTTATGCTGGAATGCAGTGTTTTCCTTTCTCCAAACATAATGCTTTTCTTTTAAACCAAAAAGTTCTATATTGGTCTCATTCTGGCACAAAACAGAAATCCTCAGAAATCTCCTTTGTCTGTGCCATGATACACTTCCACAAAAATGTTTTGTGAAGAGCAGACTTTGATAGATTCCTGTTCCTTAAATAAAACAGGGTGCCCACTCACAGCTGATTGTCATCCCATTGATCCCAAACACCTGACTCTAATTTCAGCTTAAAATTAACTGCTAATCCTAGAGCTTCACATACTTTTGCCACTCACTAATATGCAATATTGGATCATTTTACTCAATAAATAAATGACCAAGTATGCTACTTTTGTCTTAGTTGTTTAACTGGGTTCTGTTTATCTACTTATAGTACTTGTCAAGTCAAGTCAGATCTATTTATATAGCGCTTTTTACAATGGAGCACTGTCTCAAAGCGACTTTACAAGTTTAGATTATCTCCTAATATTAGCGTTGCCAATCGTCCCGTATTGTCCTGGACATCACGATTCATGGGCCATTTTGATTTGTCCCGTCGGGACAGCTCCACTCCCGTATTCCAATCACAGCCTCATTGGCCAATAACAAAACTGATACAAACTCCCGGGTGTAGTAGCTGCGGTAGTGATAGACCTGTGTGTGTGTGTGTGTGTGTGTGTGTGTGTGTGTGTGTGTGTGTGTGTGTCTGTGTGTGCGCGCACGCCGTGAGCGGAGCCTTATGTTGTCAAAATGAGCAGTGAACCTGTAAAGAAAAAAAGACTTTGCAACTATAAAAAAGAGCGGGAAGCCAAAAGGCGAACCGCAGTAAAGTTGGCTTGCGGTTAGCGATTCGGAGCTTTTTTCGTCTCCCATTCCATGATGAAGTCACTTTAAACTGTGAATAATTTGGCTTGTCCTGATTTGGGAATTCAGATGACATCATCATCTAAAGTGAAATCATTCGTCATTACATTTTAGGGCTTTATTTTCAAAAGCTCATAACTTCCAAAGGTAATCATTAGATTCCTGACACCTGCAGCAAAGTGACCAGGCTGATTTGTGAAACTTTTCATAGTCCTAATTTTGTCTGTACGTGGCTCGTATAAACCGTGAGGACGGAAAATAATAACACGCGAAATAATTTCAAACTTCAAACTTCAAAAAGTGATCATATATAGAATCAGCACAGGTTAAAGTTACCCTCTGTAACGTACGGGGGGCCTAACAGGCAAGGAGACGAGCGCAGGTGTGAAAAAAGGGGGATTTTTTAACAAAAGGGCAACAGAAGGCAGACACAGCGAACAGAAAAGCAAGGACCGAAAACGGGTGTAAACAGAAACCAAGCCAAGGCCGAAGATGAGTGCAAAAGAAAACGCGAAAACAGGTAGGGAATATAAACAGAACCGTAACGCAAAACGGGTGGAAACTAAACAAAACAAGGAAGTGAAACGAAATGAACTATGCCTTACTGGTGCGACACGCAGGGACGTGGCGATGAGTGGTGTAGCGCGTAGGGACGCGGCGATGAGTGGTGCAGCGCGTAGGGACGCGGCGATGAGTGGTGCAGCGCGTAGGGATGAGACGAGCATAGAGAAGCATCAAGGTGAGGCGCATAGGGACGCGATACGAGGAGCGGTGCATGGGAACGCAACCGACAGCAACAACCAACATAATCAATAACCCGTGATCTGAGTCTCTCGCGGGCGTCCTTTTGTAGGAAGCCCCACAGCTGAATGCAATTGACAATTCGATCGCTGTGGGGCTTCCTGATAGGTCCGAGACTTGGCGGGGCGGTGCGTGCCGCCGTGGAGCGTGACAGAGCCCCCCCCCCCCGAAGGAGTCCGAGACGTAGCTAGGACTCCAGAAAGGCGAGAGGCTGGAGAGCGGAGTCGACGACGAGAGGCTGGAGAGCAGAGTCGACGACGTGAGGCTGGAGAGTGGAGTCGACGACGTGAGGCTGGAGAGCAGAGTCGACGACTTGAGGCTGGAGAGCAGAGTCGACGACGTGAGGCTGGAGAGCAGAGTCGACGATGTGAGGCTGACGAGCAGAGTCGACGACGTGAGGCTGACGAGCAGAGTCGACGACGTGAGGTTGGAGAGCAGAGTCCACCCGACGTGAGGCTGACGAGCAGGGTCGGTGGACGAGCTGCTGAAGAGCATGGTCGTGGACGAGCTGCTGGAGAGCATGGTCGTGGACGAGCTGCTGAGAAGCAGAGTCGTGGACGAGCTGCTGAGAAGCAGAGGAGCGTGGACGAGATGCTGAGAAGCAGAGTTTGTGGACGAGCTGCTGAGAAGCAGAATCGTGGATGAGATGCTGAGAAGCAGAGTCTGTGGACGAGGATGCTGAGAAGGGCAGAGTCGTGACGAGATGCTGAGAAGCAGAGTCGTGGACGAGATGCTGAGAAGCAGAGTCGTGGACGAGATGCTGAGAAGCAGAGTCGTGGACGAGATGCTGAGAAGCAGAGTCGTTGACGAGATGCTGAGAAGCAGAGTCGTTGGACGAGATGCTGAGAGGCAGAGTCGTGGACGAGATGCTGAGAGGCAGAGTCCCGTGGACGACGTGAGGCTGACGAGCAGAGCGTGGACGACGTGAGGCTGACGAGCAGAGTCGTGGACGACGTGAGGCTGACGAGCAGAGTCGTGGACTGACGTGAGGCTGACGAGCAGAGCCGTGGACGGGATGCTGGAGAGCAGAGCCGTGGACGACGTGAGGCTGACGAGCAGAGCCGTGGACGGGATGCTGGAGAGCAGAGCCGTGGACGGGATGCTGGAGAGCAGAGCCATGGACGAGATGCTGGAGAGCAGAGCCGTGGAGGAGACAGTCTCTGAAAGGGTCTCCGTGGAGGAGACAGTCCCTGAAAGGGTCTCCGTGGAGGAGACAGTCCCTGAAACGGTCTCTGTGGAGGAGACAGTCCCTGAAAGGGTCTCCGTGGAGGAGACATTCTCTGGACGGGTCTCTTTGGAAGAGACATTCTCTGGACGGGTCTCTTTGGAAGAGACGTTCTCTGGACGGGTCTCTTTGGAAGAGACGTTCTCTGGACGGGTCTCTTTGGAAGAGACGTTCTCTGGACAGGTCTCTTTGGAAGAGACGTTCTCTGGACGGGTCTCTTTGGAAGAGACGTTCTCTGGAAGGGTCTCTTTGGGAGAGACGTTCTCTGGAAGGGTCTCTTTGGGAGAGACGTTCTCTGGAGAGGCCTCAGACAAGTGCACGGCCTCTGGGAAGGCCTCTGACATGTGCACGGCCTCTGGGAAGGCCTCTAGGACTGCTGACGCCCTGGAGGCAGCCACCGGAACTGCTGACGCCCTGGAGGCAGCCACCGGAACTTCTGATGCCCTGGAGGCAGCCACCGGAACTGCTGACGCCCTCGGTGCAGCCACTGGAACTGCTGACGCCCTCGATGCAGATTCTGGAACTGCTGACACCCTGGAGGCAGCCACTGGAACTGCTGATGCCCTGGATGCAGCCACCGGTCCTGCAACAGAAATCCTTGGAACGTGCACTTGCATGAATTTTTGTGGTGCAGGAATAGGCACGAACGGGAGTGCCGCAACTGTCCGTTGTGCAGGAGTGGGCACGAATGTCGGTAGTGCAGGTGTGGGCACGAATGTCCGTGGTGCAGGAGTGGGCATGAGCGGGAGTTGACCGACCATTGGCGTCGCGACAGTCCGTGGTGCCGGAATCGGTCTGGAGCGTTTAGGGACCAAATCACCGGAAACTATGCGCGCTTGCCGACGCCTGACTAAAGCGGTTCGGCTGGTGGCAGGCTGGGGATCCAGCACATAACCAACCAGAGCTGTGTGGGGAGGGCGAACAGGTGCAAAAACACTGAAATCTGCGGCTTCGAAGCCCCGTGGAGAGCCAAAAGCAAACTCCAGCATCTCTAAGAGCTGCCCCACGGTTCCAGCCCGGAGCATTGGCCACAGCTGAGTAGCCCACGTTAAGGCCTCACCGGCCAGGTGAAGAACCACCAACGACACCCTGGCATACTCGGTCTCAAATGGAACCAAACAAAAATAACGAATAAAATTCTCCACGAAAGGCCAGCACTGGGCAGGGTCGCCGTTGAAACGGCCAAGGAGGAATGACCAATTGGGGGAACCTGCCGTCTCCATGTTTGCCGGGTTATTCTGTAATGTACGGGGGGCCTAACAGGCAAGGAGACGAGCGCAGGTGTGAAAAAAGGGGGATTTATTAACAAAAGGGCAACAGAAGGCAGACACAGCGAACAGAAAAGCAAGGACCGAAAACGGGTGTAAACAGAAACCAAGCCAAGGCCGAAGATGAGTGCAAAAGAAAACGCGAAAACAGGTAGGGAATATAAACAGAACCGTAACGCAAAACGGGTGGAAACTAAACAAAACAAGGAAGTGAAACGAAATGAACTATGCCTTATTGGTGCGACACGCAGGGACGCGGCAATGAGTGGTGCAGCGCGTAGGGACGCGGCGATGAGTGGTGCAGCGCGTAGGGACGCAACGAGCATAGAGAAGCATCAAGGTGAGGCGCGTAGGGACGTGATACGAGGAGCGGTGCATGGGAACGCAACCGACAGCAACAGCCAACATAATCAATAACCCGCGATCTGAGTCTCTCGCGGACGTCCTTTTGTAGGAAGCCCCACAGCTGAATGCAATTGACAATTCGATCGCTGTGGGGCTTCCTGATAGGTCCGAGACTTGGCGGGGCCGCCGTGGAGCGTGACACCCTCCATCAATTCTGAAAACTATCACAGATATAATTGTGTCTAATAGGCAGTTATTTACATACTGTGTATTATGTGTAGGCATTTTCTGATTTGTGAAAGCTTTCACAGATATAACTTTGTCTAATAAATTGATGTGATGATATTATTTATTACTTTTAGGCATAATTTGATTTGTTAAAACTTTCACATATATAATTTTGTCTAATAAACATTTATTATGATGTTATTTATTATTTTTTAGGCATAATCTGATTTATGAAAGCGTTCACAGATAAAATTTAATATAAAAATTTATTTATTTAATTTATATAATATTTATTACTTTTAGGCATTTTTTGCGAAAGCTTTCACAGATATAATTTTGTATAAAACACATTTATTTACATAATATTTGACTTTTAGGCAATTTCAGATTTGTGAAAGTGTAACCCGGGTGGCGAGGTAGTAGACACACGCAGGCTTGGGATTAACGGTAAGGCAGCTTTATTATACACTGGGTACAAAGAGTAAACGAACTGAGGTTCGGAGCTAAAGACCAGGTAGGTAATACGAGGCATAGCGGTGTAGTGAAGTGGATGAAGGGTATTTAATTAGTAGGACGGTGATGATGAGCGTTGCAGAATGCGGGTGTGAGGAGCTGAGTTGGCGGCGGGTGACGATGAGCGTTGCAGAATGCGGGTGTGAGGAGCTGAGCTGGCAGCGGACGTGACAGTACCCCCCTCGAAGGACCCGTGCAGACGGGGGCGTTGACTGGTGCTTGCGGCCCGACTGGTGCTGGCGGCCCGAGAACCCGAGGAGGACTTGCGAGGACGGCTGCGAGGCCTGGGTGCCGGGCGGTCGGGTCGAGCAGAGTGGAACTCCTGGACGAGGAGGGGGTTCAGGACATCCTTAGCATCGACCCAGCAGTGCTCCTCCGGGCCATAACCCTCCCAGTCGACGAGGTATTGGAGGCGCGAGCCCCGCCGACAAGAGTCCAGAAGGCGGCGGACCGTGTAGGTGAAGGCTTCCCCCTCCCCGACAGGCGGGGGCTGGTCCGTGGGAGACGAGTCAGCCAGCGGCCCGGGGACCCAGGGCTTGAGGAGGGAGACATGGAAGGTAGGGCAAATGCGAAGGTGATGAGGCAAGTCAAGGTGATAGGTAACATCGTTGATTTGTTTAATTGTTGATTTGTTTCGAAGATCCCACGTAGACAGCCAAACCCGATCCCCCGGGCAGTAGGCTGGAGCAGGAAGCCGGTGCCGATCAGCGTGCCTTTGGTAGCGCTGAATTGCTTGGTCGATGCGTTGGTGGACCTGGCACCACACCTCCTTGCTGCGGTGAAACCAGTCGTCAACGACCGGGGCGTCGGAAGCGGTGGAATCCCACGGGACAAAGGGCGGTTGAAACCCCAGGATGCACTGGAATGGTGTGAGGCCCGTGGAAGAGTGGCGGAGGGAATTCTGCGCGATCTTGGCCCAAGGGAGAAACCGGCTCCAGTCCCGCGGGTTGCGCATGCAGTACAAGCGCAGAAATTTCTTCAACTCCTTGTTGGAGCATTCACATTGGCCGTTAGACTCGGGATGGTACCCAGAGGAGAGGCTTACGGAAACACCCAGCTTGTCCATGAACGCTCGCCAGATCGCGGAGATGATTTGGGGACCCCGGTCTGAGACGATGTCCTCCGGGATGCCAAAGAGGTGAAAAACGTATTCAAAGAGGCACTCAGCTGTGTGGAGAGTGGAAGGGATTTTGCTCAATTGGATGAAGCGCACTGCCCAGGAGAAACGGTCGATCACTGAGAAGATGGTAGTGCATCCATCCGAGAGCGGGAGATCCGTGACAAAATCCACCGCGATATGAGACCAGGGCCATTGCGGAACAAGCAAGGGATGGAGTTGACCTGAAGGAAGAGTGCATGGGGTTTTGCACTGAGCACAGACACTGCAGGAAGCCACGAATCGATGGATGTCTTTGCGCATATTTTTCCACCAGTAGCGCACGGCCAGGAGTTGATGGGTGCGAGTCTCCCCAGGGTGACCAGAGCAAAGAGAGACAAGGGCCCAGGTGATGAGTCGGTCGCAGAGATCAGGTGGAACAAATTTCCTGCCAGTCGGGCACTCCCGGAGGATGTGCGTCCGGGAAAGGCTGGCATCCAGATCACACTCGAAATCCCACTGGACGGCGCTGACCCGGCTCAAAGACTTCCAAAGCTGATGCGCTCTTTCGCAGTCTCGACCCCGCCTCAGCCACTCCGGAGGAACCCGTGCCTATCCTCCCGACACGCACGAGGCCGAGAGGATAGGCACGGGTTCCTCCGGAGTGGCTGAGACGGGGTCGAGACTGCGAGAGAGCACATCAGCTTTGGAATTCTTTGAGCCGGGTCGGTAGGTGATGGTGAACGAAAAGCAAGCGAAAAAGAGGGACCATCGAGCTTGGCGGGCGTTCAGACATTTGGCAGAGCGCAGGTATTCCAGGTTTTTGTAGTCGGTGAGAACAGAGAAGGGGTGTTTGGAACCCTCGAGCCAATGTCTCAACTCCTCCAGGGCCAGTTTGATGGCAAGCAGTTCACGGTCCCCGACGTCATAGTTCCGCTCGGGAGGAGTAAGTTTGTGTGAGAAATAGGCAACGGGGTGCAGTTTCGGAGGGTCTCCTAGGCGTTGCAAGAGGACGGCCTCGACACCAACCGAAGACGCATCGACCTCCAGAATGAAGGGGCGTTCTGGATCTGGGTGCCCCAACACCGGAGCTTGGGTGAAGGCGGACTTGAGGGTGGTGATAGCTTGCTCAGCCTCCGGGGTCCAACAAAGAGTACGAGGATTGCCCCACAGGAGTGAGGTGAGGGGGGCCACCGTCCGACTGAAGTCCCGTATGAAAGGTCGGTAAAAGTTTGCAAATCCGAGGAAGCATTGGAGCTCCTTGATTGTCTTGGGTGTGGGCCATGAGAGGACGGCAGAGACCTTGGAGTCATCCATAGCCACGCCGGAGGGAGAAATGAGGTAGCCGAGATAATGGACGGACTGAGTGTGAAACTCACATTTCTCTGCCTTCACCCGGAGATGGTGCGAATGGAGCCTCTCCAGAACCAGACGGACGTGGGCGGTGTGAGCAGCGAAGTCCGGCGAAAAGACCGGGATGTCGTCTAAGTAGACCACCACGAAACGCCCCAGAATGTCCCGGAGGATGTCGTTTACAAAAACCTGGAAGACCGAGGGGGCGTTGACCAGGCCGAAAGGCATAACTAAATATTCGTAGTGCCCGAGCTGGTGCTGAATGTGGTCTTCCACTCATCCCCCTCCTTCATGCGAATCAGATTATAGGCATTACGGAGGTCCAGTTTGGTGAACCAGTGAGCGGTACGAAGTAGCTCGAGGGCCAAGGGTACCAGTGCGGAGCGGATAGGCATACCTCCGAGTGACGCGGTTGAGCTGTCAGTAATCAATGGTAGGATGCAGCCCTGAATCCTTCTTGGGGATGAAGAAGAATCCCGCTGAGACTGGCGAGGTGGATGGACAGATGAAGCCAAGGCTCAGATACTCCGTGATGTAATCATTCATGGCTTTCTCTTCAGCTGGCGAGAGAGGATATAAGCGGGTTTTAGGCAGAGGCGCGTCGGGTAGGAGCTCTATGGCGCAATCATAGGATCTGTGAGGAGGGAGACGGGCCCGGGTGCCTTCTCCGAAAACAGGTGCCAGGTCCTGATACTCACCGGGCACGTTGCGAGGAATAGGAGGCGAGTCAGCGACCAGAAGAGAATTGACCTGAAGAGCTGGACGACGGAGGCAGTGTTGCTGACACCAAGGGGACCAGCGGATGAGCTCCCGGGCGAACCAGGAGATAAGAGGGTCATGAAGATGAAGCCAGGGAAGGCCCAGGATGATAGGGTAAGCCAGGGAAGCTACGGGAAACAGGGAGATGGTCTCTTCGTGGGTGGCGCTGGTGAGCAAATGCACAGGGTCAGTGACACGGGTAAGGAGAAGGGAGCCAAGGGGTTGACTGTCCGCTGTGGTGATTCGCCGGCCCGCAAGAAGAGATGTGCAGGGGATCTTCCATTTGGTGACGAGGTGTTCGGCAATGAAGTTCCCCTGGGCGCCGGAATCGATCAGGGCTGTAAGAGAGAGTTCGGCATGAGCGAGTCGCAAGATGACAGGTAGTGTGAAGGAAGGAATAAGAGGGGTCTGACTCACCCAGGGTGTGCGTGCCATTGGTCCGGCACGCACAGCAGAGGACCCACGAGAGGGAGCGAGGTCGCAGCTGGGGTGGAGGTGACGGTTGGAACCACAGTAACAGCAGAGGCGACGCACCTCGGAGGAGAGGTGAGTACCCACGAGCTCCATGTCCTCCGGGGGCAGTGATGGATCCCGGACGGCGAGTGCAGGAGAGGCATGCGGAGCGGTAGAAGGCAGAGTCTGAAGGAGTTGATCCAAGCAGATGGCAAGAGGGATGAGTTCCTCCAGGGTGAGGTTGAGGTTGCACCCTGCCAATTCCCTCCGAAGAGCGGGTCGCAGACCTTGGTGGAAGGCAGAGAGGAGAGCTGGCGAATTCCATTCGCTCTGTGCCGCTAGAGTGCGGAACTGGAGGGCGTACTCAGCCGCCGAGCAACGGCCTTGGCGCAAATGTAGCAGCAATTCTCCCGCGGAGCGGCCCTCGCGAGGATGTTGAAACACTGAACAAAAGGCCGACAAAAAGAGGCCATAGTCCTTCGCCTTGGCCCCCTGTTGGGAGCATATGGCAGTGGCCCAATCCAAAGCGCGGTGCGATAAGAGGGAGATCACCAAAGCAATGCGGGCAGCGTCGGAGTCAGGGGGCGAGTGGACGAAGTACATCTCGCACTGTAGCAGGAAGCCCTTGCACCGATTCGGGTCTCCATCGTACTTGTCTGGTAAAGCAACCTTGTACAGCGAGTGCAAAGACGAGGCACGAGGAGGGCTGGGGGGAAGCAGAACTGAAGCAGGGAAGTCCGCTGGAGCTGGGGATGGCGTCAACTGTGACACGCGTTGGGAGAGCTCGCTAACAGCGGCGACCAGAGAGCTGACCGAGCGTTGGTTGTCGGCGAGGAGACAACAGCACGGGCGACTTCCTCCAGCTGAGCGCGGATATCAACAAACTGCTGTTCCAGGCCCGGTTCAGAGCCGGGGTTAGATCCACTAGCCACTGTCTCCATGTTAGGCTATGCCTACTGTAACGCGGGTGGCGAGGCAGGACACACACGCAGGCTTGGGATTAACGGTAAGGCAGCTTTATTATACACTGGGTACAAAGAGTAAACGAACTGAGGTTCGGAGCTAAAGACCAGGTAGGTAATACGAGGCATAGCGGTGTAGTGAGGTGGATGAAGGGTTTATATAGGGGAAGGCTGAGTCGAGGAATGAGGCACAGGTGGTTAATTAGTAGGACGGTGACGATGAGCGTTGCAGTATGCGGGTGTGAGGAGCTGAGCTGGCGGCGGGTGACGATGAGCGTTGCAGAATGCGGGTGTGAGGAGCTGAGCTGGCAGCGGGCGTGACAGAAAGCTTTCACAATTCATTTTCTGAAAATTATTAAATATTATATAAATAAATAATATAATATTAATACAATTAATATTATTTAATTAATATTAATAAAAATTATATAAATAAATTATATATATTTATATATATATACAGATATATATGCGTGTATATATATATATATATATATATATATATATATCTATATATATATATATATATATATACACACACACGCATATATACACGCATATATACGCATATTTATATGTGTATATATATATATATATATATATATATATATATATATTTTTTTTTTTTTCATTATTGTTGGTCAGCTGCTGGGGGTGCGAACACACCTGGAGGAAAGTGTCCCTGAAGAAGTTGGCAACCCTACCTAATATCTACCTCCAGTCCCAAATAGAGCAAGCCTAGGGTGACATTCGCAAGGAAAAACTCCCTGAGTGTTATGAGGAAGAAACCTTGGGAGGACCAAGACTCAAAAAGGACCCAACCTCCTTGGGCGGCATATATGACAAATCTAAGAATGAAACTAAAGTCATGGAGTCATACTTCAAACAAAATGTAAAATTTGCACATCGGCATTAAGTGGCCTGGGTATGATGGGGCTGGAGCTGATGACAGAAGCAGCTTGAGTGAAGCTGCAGCAGATGAACATCATGTGTGGGGCTGGACCTGGTACCAGAACTAGAAAAAAGCTCTGAGAGAAAACAGAAAATGTAATTAGTTATTCATTAAGAGCACAGTGTCTATTAACAATCACTTATGCCATGTGTAGCATGAGATCCCGGCAGCATTAGCTATAGCAGCATAGCTAGAAAGAGGAGAACTGGTAGGTAACACAGCCAAGAGGGATCACATGAGACATCGGCAACCCAACGTGTCTGATCACAACAAGGCTCTTTGACTATGAACCCCCAGCTCTGCCCTTAGTCTAAAGCAAGGATGCACGAGTCAAGGTCAAGAGAACTAAAGCCCAGTTTAGCCAGACCGCCCACCAGACACTCCTGGCTAATGGACGAGGCAGGCAGGCCAGACATGACTCCAGACTCCGGCCCCAGTGACTCGAGCCATGCATCCCAGTCTAAATCTAGTCAAAAGCCTGCGCAAATAAGTATGTCTTTAGCCTAGACTTAAAATTTTGGAGAGTGTCTGAGTCTCGAACGAAAGTGGGAAGCTTATTCCATAGTTGGGGAGCCATGTATGATAAACTTTCCAACTGCTGTGACTTTTTTAATTCTAGCAACTAAAAGAAGTCCTGCACCCTACGAACAAAGTAAGCAAGCTGGATTGTAAGACTCTAAGAGTTCACTCAGATAATGTGGGGCCAGGCCATGTAGAGCTTTATAAGTTATAAGAAGTATTTTGTAATCAATGTGGAATTTAACTGGTAAAAAGTGCAGTGATGATAGAACAGGACTGATATGATCAAATTTTCTAGTTCGAGTTAGCACTCGGGTGACTGCATTCTGAACTAATTGAAGTTTATTTATAGATTTACTAGAGCATCCAGTAAGTAAGGCGTTACAGTAATCCAACCTGAGGTTATAAACGCATGAACCAGTTTCTCTGCATCATTAAAAGAGAGGCTATTTCTAAGTTTAGCGATATTACGTAATTGAAAGAAGCAATTAGAGTGATGCTGCTAATGTGCACATCAAAGGAGAGATCTAAATCAAATGTGACACCAAAGTTTTTTACAGATGAACTGGGCAATACTGGACAGCCATCTAGATTTAGGATAGATGTAGCCAACCTGTCTCTCACAGCCTTAGGTCCCACTAATAGAACCTCACTTTTTCTCTGAGTTAAGTAAGAGAACATTTAATAGCATCCAATCTTTCATTTCCTTTACACATTCCTCAATTTTGTTGACCGTAAAGCCATCATTTGGTTTGGCCGATATTTACAGCTGTGTATCATCTGCATAGCAGTGAAAACTAATGCCACAGTCACAAATAACTGAGCCTAGTGGCAGCATGTACAGAGAGAATAAATAAGGGGCCAAGCACTGACCCCTGAGGCACGCCATACTTCACTTTTGAGAGCTTAGACTTTAGATTATTTACATGAACCTACATAAATCCTACTTAACCTGGTACCGGTCGGTTAAGTCAGATTTTTTATTTATATAGCGCTTTTTACAATGGAGCATTGTCTCAAAGCAACTTTACAGGTTTAGATTATCTCCTAATAACTACGTCCAATCTCAAATTGAGCAAGCCTAGGGCGACAGTGGCAAGGAAAAACTCCCTAGTTCTAGGAAGAAACCTTGGGAGGACCAAGACTCAAAAAGGGACCCAACCTCCTTGGGCGGCGCGTAGATGATAAATCTAAGAGCGAACTAAAGTCATGGAGTCCAAAGTTTGAATAGAATGTGAAGTATGCACATCGACATTAAAGTGGCCGGGGTATGATGATAAATCTAAGAGCGAAACTAAAACTAAAGTCATGGAGTCATGGTCGAATAAAATGTGAATTATGCACATTGTGGAGCTCCATCAGATGTACATCATGTGTAGGGCCGGAACTGCCGGAACACAGCTCGGAGAGAAAACAGAAAATGTAATTAGTTATTGATTTAAGAGCACAGTGTCTATTAACAATCCACTGATGCCATGTCAATCACTGATGCCAAGTGTAGCATGAGACCCCGGCAGCATTAGCTATAGCAGCATAGCTAGAAAAGCTAGAAAGAGGAGAACTGGTAGGAAAACACAGCCAAGAGGGATCACATGAGACATTGGCAACCCCACGAGCGGCAGAAGACAGCAAGAAAGAGAAGACAGCCCAAACCAACGTCTCTGATCACCATAAGACTCTTTGGACTATGAACCCCCAGCTCTGCCCTTAATTCTAAGGCAAGGATGCATGAGTCAAGATCACGAGGACCGAAGCCTAGTTCAGCCACGACCGCCCACTCGACACTCCCGGCTAGCGGACAAGGCAGGCAGGCCAGACATGACTCCAGACTCCGGCCCCAGCAACCCAAACCATGCACCTGGTCTAAAAATCTAGTCAAAAGCCTGCGTAAATAGGTATGTCTTTAGCCTAGACTTAAAAAACTTTGGAGGGTGTCTGAATTTCGAACGATAGTGGAAGTTTATTCCATAGTTGGGGGGCCATGTATGAGAAAGCCTTTCCCCCTGCTGTGACTTTTTTAATTCTAGGAACTAAAAGAAGTCCTTGCACCCTGCCGAACGAAGTAGACGAGTTGGATTGTAAAACTCTAAGAGGGTCACTCAGATAATGTGGGGCCAGGCCATGTAGAGCTTTATAAGTTATAAGAGTATTTTTTTGTAATCAATGCGGAATTTGGACTGGGTAACCAGTGGCAGTGATGATAGAACAGGAGTGATATGATCAAATTTTCTAATTCGAGTTAGCACTCGGGCAGCTGCTTCTGAACTAACTGAAGTTTATTTATAGATTTTACTAGAGCATCCAGTAAGTAAGGCATTACAGTAATCCAACCTTGAGGTTATAAACGCATGAACAAGTTTTTTCCGCATCATTAAAAGAGAGGATATTTCTAAGTTTAGCGATATTACGTAATTGAAAGAAAGCAATTCGAGTGATGCTGCTAATGGTGCGCATCAAAGGAGAGATCTGAGTCAAATGTGACCCCTAAGTTTTTTTAACAGACGGACTGGGCAATACTGGACAGCCATCTAGATTTTAGGATAGATGTAGCTAATCTGTCTCTCACAGCCTTGGGTCCCACTAATAGCACCTCAGTTTTTATCTGAGTTAAGTAGGAGAAAATTAAATAACATCCAATCTTTTATTTCCTTTACACAGTCCTCGAATTTTGTTTGATTGTAAAGGCTGTCATTAGTTTTGGCTGATATGTACAGCTGTGTATCATCTGCATAGCAGTGGAAATTAATGCCATGTTTACGAATAACTGAGCCTAGTGGCAGCATGTACAGAGAGAATAAAAGCGGGCCAAGCACTGACCCCTGAGGCACGCCATACTTCACTTTTGAGAGCTTAGATCTTAGATTATTTATATGAACAAACTGGTACCGGTCAGTTAAGTAGGATTTAAACCAAGAAAGTGCTAATCCCTTAATACCTACAGTAATTTCTAGTCTGTTTAGTAAAACATCATGATCTATAGTGTCAAATGCTGTACTTAACTCTAACAGAACAAGAAAATAAACCCATCCCTTATCTGAGGACATTAGTAAGTCATTTAGTACCCTAATTAATGCTGTTTCAGTACTATGATGGGGCCTGAAGCCAGACTGAAATGTTTCATAAATATCATTCCTTTGGAGGTAACTGCAGAGCTGCTGATAGACAGCTTTTTCGAAGATTTTGGACAGAAACGGTAGATTTGCAATTGGTCTATAATTAGATATTACACAAGGGTCAAGATTGGCTTTTTTAATCAGTGGTTTAATAACAGCAGACTTAAAGGATTTGGGCACATAACCAAAGGTAAGGGATGAATTTAAAATAACTAAATAACTATAATACTCGGTATTACTTCTACTTCTTTGAGTAAACATGTAGGAATTGGATCTAATAAGCACATTGATGACTTAGACGAGCTGATCAGTGCGGATAGTTCAGTATTAGTATTTGAGGTAAAAGATTTTAATCTTGATTTACAGCTAATTGAACAGATGTCTTCACTAGTGCTGAATAGTTTGGTTATGTGATGAGCATCGAGTTTTATGCCTAATGTTTTCTATCTTATCATTAAACAAAGTCATGAAATCATTACTGTTAAAATTACACAGAATGGGAGAATTGCATGCGTGCATGCGTGGCCAGGTCCATCATCGCCTGAAAGTCTGAGGGGTCGTCACAGACCGCCAACTCATCCTTGCGGCGTTCGGAAATCCCCAACCGGAAAGCCTTGCGCAGAGTGGGGTCATTCTAGCCGGAGTCCGCAGCCAATGACCAGAACTCCAATGGCATTGTCAGGAGACTGAGCGGGAGCCTTGTCGAAGGCTGATGAGGCAACTCGACGCCGCCTCGCCATGGCTCGGGTGGTTAGACATCGCCCTGAACCTATGGACGAAGTCTTTGTTTAAGAGGTAATCAAAGTGCTCCTGGGAGAGAGTGGCCTCAGCCCTATCCCAAAGGAGTCCAACGATATACGAGATCTTACTAGTATCGGAGATGAAGGCTGGAACACCAGGCCGCACTGCAGAATAAAACCCCAAGACTAGGTCGTCCGTGTAAGGCTCGGGGTGAGTGATGAGGGTGAAAAAACTATGCGCAATGCCAAAACTGTCTGAAAAAACATTGAGTAAGCATGAAGGAGTAATCATATTCATCATTAACATTTGCATATCAAAACATGTTACATGAAGAAGGAAACGTATATGAAGACAAAGAAATCTAAAATAGTACAGAGTTTATCAGATTAGAATATAGTAGATTAAAACATTTATTTTATTAACAAAACCATTTCTATCAATGACAATAAAAAGCAGTGGTAATAAGTACATCCTCAAATCAAACTTTGGGACTGTATGGAAAATGCAAATAAAAAAAAATGCAGTGTTCCTTACATTTACTTTGACTTTTATTTTACTACAGATAGTATGAACTCAAGATAGTTCATGTTTTGTCTTGTCAACGTCATTTCATTTGTTAATAAACATCCATTCCTGCATTTCAGGCCTGCAACACATTCCAAAAAAAAGTTGGGGACAATTTAGGGCTGCTGTGATTTCAAACAGGTGATGTCAACAGGTGATTATAATCATGATTTGGTACAAAAGCAGAATCCAGGAATGTCTTTTCCAGGAATCCAGGAGTAAAGATGGGCAGAGGATCTTCAGTTTGTCAACAAATGTGTAACAAAATGATTTAAATAAAAAAAATGTTCATCAAATTAATATTGGAAGGGATTTACATATTTATCACTCTACAGTACATAATATCATTAAACAATTTAAGAAATCTGGAAGAATTTCACTATGTAAAGGGCAAGGGCACAAGCCTAAACGGAAGATCTGTGATCTCCGATCCCTCAGACGGATTGCATCAAGAACTGTCATACATCAACAGCTGATAGAACCACGTGGGCAAGGGATTATCAAACCTTTATCGACTACTACAAAATGGAGTTAAATTAACAAATGCCACATAAAACTTTCCTATGCAATGAGAAACCATATGTTAGCAATGTCCAGAAGTGGCGCAAATTCTCTGGGCTCAGAGACATCTGGAATAAACCACGTTCTGTACCTCGCACCCTCCGAGATACGAGCTTGGCCCGACTGGAGCCTCCACGTAAGATTAAAGGAAGACAAGCTTCAAGACTCTTCTCCGTCCAGGCACCCAGATGGTGGAATGAACTTCCACTCGATGTCCGTATGGCTGAGTCTCTTGCTGTCTTCAAGAGGCGACTAAAGACCCACCTCTTCACCCCACTTGAGTGAATAAAACTACATATCCTCCAGTTAAAAAAAAAATAAAAAAAATAAAAAAATAAAAAAAATAAAAAAATTCTACACCAGATATGAGCAGGTTGTAGTTGGATTGTGTACTTCAGCTACTGTTTACTTGTACTAATATGAGGTTCTATCTCCTAGGAAGATTACAAAGCACTTTTGTAAGTCGCTCTGGATAAGGGCGTCTGCTAAATGCTGTAAATGTAAATGTAAATGTAAATAAACCATCACACAGTGGAAACGTATATTGTGGTCAGTTCAATCAGTATTCCAGACCTTTTTTTGGAAGAAATGGATGCTGTGCGCCCTGGACCAAAGACAAAAAGGACCATCCAGACTGTTATCAACTACAAGTCCAAACGCCAGGCTCTGTCATGGTATGGGGGTTGTGTAAGCATCCTTGGCAAAGGTCATTTTCAGTTCTGTGATGGCAGCATTAATGCAGAAAAAAGATTTTAGAGCAACATTAATTCCTTCAAGACCACTTCCCAACTTTTTTTGGAATATGTTGTAAGCCTGAAATGCAGGGATAAATGGTTATTAACAAATGAAATGAAGTTGATCAGAAAAAACATGAAATATCTTGGGTTCTGCAATGAAATAATATATATATATATATATTTTATATTTGCATTTTACATAATGTCCCAACTTTTTCTGATTTGGGGTTGTAGTAAAGAAATAGTCACAAAGGAAACTACTTTTATAACTCACTGTTATTTCAAAATCAATTTGACGCAATTACAGTTAAGAATGTGCGTAATAAAGTGTGGTTGTCTAGGCTTCAAACACACAACACCAACTTGTAGTTAAACACTCAAGTGGTGAAAACTAGAGAATAAGGACAGTTGCTATCAGCTCTGTACAGCAATCCTTGGCTGTTCAGCTTTCCGTACATTGAAGCAAAAATGTGGAATGGATTAGAGACATTTTGATTTCATATTGCACAATTCAAGCTGACCACAAAACTGGAGATGGTCTGAATTTAGGTCATTTGCAGGAGCTTTTGGAGGGGTTCAAGCTCATTTGACCTTTTCACATATGCAAGTAGTGGGCCATACCCTGGCTACATCCTCACACCATCTTGGAAATAGAGTCACATATAAAGTGTTAAAAACCTGATACAAAGTAATATAAATATATCTAATATAAATAGATCTGACTTGACTTTACTTAAACATTCATAATAAAATGTCAACAATGTGGATTACATCACAAGGATCCAAACGGTATTACAATAATCTAACCTTGTCATAAATGTCATAAATGTATGGATTAGTTTTTCAGCGTCATTAACAGAAAGTATATTTCTTAATTCTGAGATATTGCGCAGATGAAAAAAGGAAACTCTAGTGATATCATTAATGTATGCATCAAAAGAGAGGTCTGAGTTTTTCACTACAGAGCTGGGAGTGACAGGGAAAGCATTAATATTTAACGCAAGATTAGTCAACTAATAATACCTCAGTTTTATCTGAATTTATTAGAAGAAATGGCATCCAGTCTTTTATGTATTTAATACAATCATTAATCTTACTAAGTGTGTTGATTTTGTTGGGTTTGACTGATATATATATATATATATATATATATATATATATATATATATATATATATATAACTGTGTGTCATCTGCATAACAGTGAAAATTAGTAGTTCCTTGTTTATTAATAGCATTCCCTAGTGGCAGAATGTAAAGAGTAAATAATAGAGGTCTCAACACTTAGCTCTAGGGAACACCATATTAATCAAGTCAGATCTATTTAAATAGTGCTTTTTACAGTGGAGCATTGTCTCAAAGCAACTTTACAAGTTTAGATGATCTCCTAGTAACTACGTCCAGTCCCAAATTGAGCAAGCCTAGGGCAACAATGGCAAGGAAAAACTCCCTGAGTGTTATAGGAAGAAACCTTGGGAGGACCAAGACTCAAAAAGGGACCCAACCTCCTTGGGCGGCGTAGATGATAAATCTAAGAACGAAACTAAAGTCATGAAGTAATAGTTCAAATAAAATATGAAATATGCATCAGCATTATGTGGCCTGGGTATGATGGGGCTGGAGCTGATGACGGAAGCAGCTTGAGTGAAGCTGCAGCGGATGAACATCATGTGTGGGGCTGCAACTGGTACCGGAACACAGCTCGGAGAGAAAACAGAAAATGTAATTAGTTATTGATTAAGAGCACAGTGTCTATTAACAATCACAGATGCCATGTGTAGCATGAGACCCCGGCAGCATTAGCTATAGCAGCATAGCTAGAAAGAGGAGAACTGGTAGGTAACACAGCCAAGAGGGATCACATGAGACATCGGCAACCCCACGGTAGGCAGAAGACAGCAACCCTCTGATCACAATAAGGCTCTTTGACTATGAACCCCCAGCTCTGCCCTCAGTTTAAGGCAAGGATGCATGACTCAAGATCAAGGGGACTGAAGCCCAGTTCAGCCATAACCATCCACCAAACATTCCTAGCTAACGGACAAGGCAGGCAGGCCAGACATGACTCCAGACTCCTGCCCCAGTGGCCCGAGCCATGCATCCCAGTCTAAATCTAGTCAAAAGCCTGCGCAAATAAGTATGTTTTTAGCCTAGATTTAAATTTTGGAGAGTGTCTGAGTCTCGAACGAAAGTGGGAAGCTTTTTCCATAGTTGGGGGGCCATGTATGAGAAAGGCTTTCCCCCTGCTGTGACTTTTTTAATTCTAGGAACTAAAAGAAGTCCTGCACCCTGCGAACAAAGCAGACGAGCTGGATTGTAAAACTCTAGGAGTTCACTCAGGTAATGTGGGGCCAGGCAATGTAGAGCTTTAAAAGGTATAAGTATTTTGTAATCAATTGTAATCAATTTTGACTGGTAACCAGTGCAGTGATGATAGAACAGGACTGATATGATCAAATTTTCTAGTTCAAGTTAGCACTCGGGTGACTGCATCTGAACTAATTGAAGTTTATTTATAGATTTACTAGAGCATCCAGTAAGTAAGGCGTTACAGTAATCCAACCTTGAGGTTATAAACGCATGAACAAGTTTTTCTGCATCATTAAAAGAGAGGAAATTTCTAAGTTTAGTGATATTACGTAATAGAAAGAAAGCAATTCGCATGATGTTGCTAATGTGCACATCAAAGGAGAGATCTGAATCAAATGTGACACCAAAGTTTTTTACAGATGGACTGGGCAATACTGGACAGCCATCTAGATTTAGGATAGATGTAGCCAACCTGTCTCTCACAGCCTTGCGTCCCAATAATAAAACCTCAGTTTTATCTGAGTTAATTAAGAGAAAATTTAATAACATCCAATCTTTATTTCCTTTACACAGTCCTCAATTTTGTTGATTGTAAGGCTGTCATTAGCTTTGGCTGATATGTACAGCTGTGTATCATCTGCATAGCAGTGGAAACTAATGCCATGTTTGCGAATAACTGAGCCTAGTAGCCGCATGTACAGAGAGAATAAAAGCAAGTCAAGCACTGACCCCTGAGGCATGCCATACTTCACTTTTGAGGAGCTTACACCTTAGATTATTTATGCGAACAAACTGGTAACGGTTGGTTAAGTAGGATTTAAACCAAGAACGTGCTAATCCCTTAATACCTACAGTAATTTCTAGTCTGTTTAGTAAAACATCATGATCTATAGTGTCAAATGCTGTACTTAAATCTAACAAAACAAGAAAAGAAACATCCCTTATCTGAGGACATCAACAAGTCATTTAGTACCCTAATTAATGCTGTTTCAGTACTATGATGGGGCCTGAAGCCAGACTGAAATGTTTCATAAATACCATTCCTTTGTAGGTAACTGCAGAGTGTTACGGTTCACGCATCGCAAACCGGAGCGCCGTCATGGCCGCCGGACTAGTACAAATACAGCTTCCTAAACGCCGCCCGTCGGTGCGCTGTCGTTCCTCATAAGCGAATTCTCCGTGCTGGAAGAGAGTTTTCAGTTGCGATTTACTAGGGCTTACAGGTACGACTGGTCCGATAAGCGGATCAGCCGAGTAGAGATCGGGAGACTCGAGGTGATTTAATGCCAGGGAATTAGGTAGGAAAGGCTTAGCAACGCTACTGACCTCTCTTCCTCCATCTTTGGTTCCTGCGCTCCTCAGCAGCCGCTCGCCGCCACAGATAGGCTGTCGTTCTCCCTCTGCAAAGCCCTGTATGCATAATCCCCGTTGGGATCCCTCGCCGTACGTGGATCACACGGTCCGGTAGTTTAATATTCCTTTTCCTTGAAGTATAGCGGCACGCTATCGCGTTCAATTCGGCGTGCACGCGCTCTAAGCAGAGACGTCGCTGCTGCGCATGCGCAGTTCCCGGTGAGCTTCACTATACAGCGATCTCTTTCTGCCTACTTTTGTCTTCCCCCGCTTTGTTCAGACTACCACGCCACTGGCGTTAGTCTGTTTATAGTTTGTAGTTTTGAAACCTCTCCTTTGAAGCCCCTTTTGGGTGCATATAACATTTGTTTGAGTCCGTTTTAAACGGCCCATCTGTATGCCCTTACGGTCTTAGCTTTTGTTATCCATACGTCCTCTCGCGGCCACACGGTGTAGTGGTAACGTCATTGCCACTGGAACACGAGACGTGTGGATCGAATCTCGCTCACAGCCTCTCCTACGAGTGTCTGTGTTTCTCTCGGTGGCAGTGTCTGTTTCTCCTGTGTCTGTGTCCGCCATCTCTACATTTTTACCCTAAGGGGTATACAACTATATTTGCTGTCTTGGCAAAGTGATCACCAGGAGTGATATTTCCTTATTCATATTTTCCTGCACTTGGGTCCTCCCTCTCCCACATTCTTCCCTTGGCCAGAATCTTGTCACCTGGTCGGCCCCTAACAGTATAGCGCACCCAGTATGGACTCAGCAGGTGCGCCCTCCCCTCCCCCAACCCCAACCGCAGGCGCAGTGCTTCAGCACCATGGGGTTGCCATCGGCAGGCATGAGGAGCAGCTAACCGTCCTGGGGCAACAGGTACAGGAACTTACCGTGGCGGTCACTCAGTTGGCCACCAGGTTATCGGGTCCACCTACCCCCCAGGGCCTGCCAGCATCCCCTCCGCCTGCTCCAGCCCCTAGGGCCGTTCCGATGGGGACACCCCGATTGCCTCTCCCGAGAGATTTGCGGGGGAAGCGGAGCGTTGTAAAGGCTTTTTGCTGCAATGCTCCTTGACCTTCGAGCTGCAGCCCTCGCGCTTTCCCACGCAGCGCTCTCGGGTGGCCTACATTATTTCTCTCCTTTCGGGTCATGCCCTGGCCTGGGCTACAGCCCAGTGGGAGTCCCGCTCACCGATTTGCAGCTCAGAGGCTGCCTTCACTCAAGCGATTAAAGACACCTTTTTTCATCCCCATGGCGGCAGGGATGTCGCAATGCACCTTACCGAGCTCGTCCAGGGTCCCCGTTCAGCGGCGGAATACGCCATCTATTTCCAGACCCTCGCTGCAGACAGCGGTTGGAATGACCCGGCCCTGATGGCCGTCTTCCAGAAGGGTCTCAATGAGGGTCTTAAAGATGACCTGGCCACACGCGATCCTCCGGCCACACTTAACGACCTCTATACTCTTGCCACATCCTTGGACACCCGCCGACGCCAGAAGGCGCGGGAGAAAACAGCCGCCCGTGGCTCTCGGTACCCTGTTTGGCCCACTCGGGCTCAAGTCATGTACCCCCCGGCCAGCAGGGGCCTCGAGGAACCCATGGACCTGGCCAGGGCGGAATCCCCTCGCCAGTCGGGAAACATAAGGGACAGGATCGGGCGGGGAGGCCGGTCCTAGAAACGTCTGTACCTCCCCGGTCTGGGTTCTTCCTGCAGACCAGCGTCGGTCCTGTTGGGGGGCCTCTCATGACCATCCGGGCCCTGGTGGACTCTGGGGCCGCCGGCAACTTCATTGATAATCGGCTGGCCAGACAGCTTCGTATCTCGGCTGATTGCCCTCCAGCGCCCCCAGTCGTTTAGGACCCTGGATGGGCGATCCTTGGGGTTTGGTCCTGTAACACACCAAACCCCTCCCTTCGAATTGGTCATTGGTGACCATATCGAACGGCTATCCTTCCTGGTCACTCAGAGTCCCCACAACCTGCTGGTTTTAGGAATCCCGTGGTTACGCCTCCACAATCCCTCGATTGACTGGCAGTCGGGGTCAGTCTGTTCATGGTCCCCAAACTGCCAGGAGGCCTGCCTCATTCCCCCATTGGCCCCTCCCCTGCAAAGACCGGGGCCGAAGCTTGCCTCGGTCCCCGTTCAATACAGGGATCTGGGCAGGGTATTCAGTAAGGAAGAGGCTCAGATTCTCCCCTCGCATCGTGCTTACGACTGCGCTATCAACCTCCTGCCCGGTACTTCTCCGCCTCGTGGGAGGCTTTTCTCCCTCAACCGGACCGAACAGGAGGCCATGCGCTCCTATATAACCAAAGCCCTCCGCTCGGGGTTTATCCGGCCGTCCTCCTTGCCTGCAGGGGCGGGTTTCTTTTTTGTCGAGAACAAGGACGGGTCCCTTCGTCCGTGCATAGACTACCGGGGCCTCAACGCAGTGACGATCAAAGACCGATACCCCCTGCCCCTTATGAGCACAGCGTTTGAGGCGCTCCAGGGTGCCCAAGTTTTTACCAAGCCTACAACCTTGTCCGCATTCGGCCGGGGGACGAGTGGAAGACGGCCTTTCTCACACCGACGGGGCACTATGAATATTTAGTGATGCCTTTCAGCCTCATGAATGCCCCTGCCGTCTTCCAGCGTCTCATCAATGACGTCCTGCGAGAGGCCCTCGACCAGTACGTCTATGTATACCTAGACGATATTTTAATCTTTAATAAATCCATGGCACAGCACGTCCAGCACGTGCGTCGCGTCCTTCGCCTGCTTCTTGCAAACCGCCTTTTTGTTAAATTAGAGAAGTCGCTCTTCCATGTCCCCTCTGTGTCTTTTCTGGGGTTTGTGGTATCCCGGGGGAGCCTCAGTATGGATCCGGCCAAGACCCGAGCTGTGGCGGACTGGCCCCGCCCCTCCTCAGTACGGCAGGTCCAGCGATTCCTGGGCTTTGCCAATTTTTTTTGGCCGGTTCGTAAGGGACTTCGGCACTATCGCCATCCCGCTGACCTCCCTCACTCGCAAGGAAACCAGTCCATTCCACTGGACGGAAGCAGCGGAATGGGCCTTCTTGGAGATCAAGCGGCTCCTCACCAACCCGCCGGTGCTCTGTCTTCCCGACCCCGAAGATACATTCATCGTGGAAGTGGATGCTTCCGATGTGGGGGTCGGCGCCGTTCTCTCAAAACGGTCCGCCCCGGCCCACAAGCGCCTATTTCTCTCGGCGTCTCACCCCCGCTGAGCACAATTACCCGGTCGGAGATCGTGAGCTCTTGGCCATTAAGTTGGCACTGGGGGAGTGGCGCCACTGGCTGGAGGGGGCTAAACACCCGTTCCTGGTCTGGACAGACCACAAGAACCTGGCATACATACAGCAGGCCAAGCGCCTTAACGCCCGACAGCCGCGTTGGTTGCTGTTCTTTGCCAGGTTCGACTTCGTGGTGTCTTTCCGGCCGGGTTCTAAGAACGTCAAGCCCGACGCCCTCTCCAGACAGTGGGAGTCCTCCCCTGCCTCCAAACCTGTTCTTCCCCCCACTCGGTTCGTAGGGGTACTCACCTGGGAGGTCGACCGTGTCGTCACCCTCCGCAGGGAACCCGATCCAGGTAACGGCCCTCCGGGTCGCAGGTTCGTCCCTGCTTCCGCCAGGGAGGATGTCATGCGCTGGGGCCACGAGGCCTCCTTCACGGCTCACCCCGGGGGCACTCGCACCTGTGACTTCCTCAGGCGGACCTTCTGGTGGCCGGGCATGGCAGCGGATGTTAGGAATTTTGTTGCCGCTTGTGAGGTCTGTGCTCGGAATAAGACCCCCCGGCAGCGGCCCAGCGGCCTCCTCTTACTGCTTCCTGTCCCCTCTCGGCCCTGGTCCCACATCTCCCTCGACTTTATCACGGGTCTGCCCCCCTCCCGGGGCTGCACCGTGATACTGGTCGTCGTGGACCGGTTCTCGAAGGCATGCAAGTTTGTGGCTCTGCCCAAGCTCCCCACAGCGCGGGAAATGGCCGACCTCATCCTCCGCCATGTCGCACGGGTCCATGGCCTACCCAGCGACGTGGTGTCGGACCGAGGCCCCCAATTCGCCAGTCGCTTCTGGGCGGCCTTCTGCCGCCTTTTGGGGCCCACGGCCAGCCTGTCCTCGGGGTTCCACCCAGAATCCAACGACCTGACGGAGCGTGTCAACCAGGACCTGGCTGCCATGCTCCGGTGTCTCACCGCCAGGAACCACTCCACCTGGTCCGAGCAATTGCTGTGGGCAGAGTTCGCCCACAACACTCTGCATCACTCGGCCCTGGGCATGTCGCCCTTCGAGTGCCAGTTTGGCTTCCCCCCGCCTCTTTTCCCTGAGCAGGAAAGAGAGGCTGGGGTCCCTTCCGCCACGCACTTTGTTCGCCGCTGTAAAAGGGCCTGGGCCAAAGCGCGGGCTCTGCTGCTTCGGGCGGCGGAGGACATGCGGCGGACGGCAGATCGCAGGCGTCGGCCTGCCCCCACTTTCCGTCGGGGTCAACGGGTGTGGTTGTCCACCCAGCACCTCCCCCTCCGGGGCGCCACCGGCAAATTGGGACCTAAATTCATAGGGCCCTTCAAGGTGCTCCGGCGGATCAACCCGGTCACCTACCGGCTTGAGCTTCCCCCGGCTATGAGGATCCACCCCGTCTTCCACGTGTCGCAGCTGTGGCCCGTTCTGTGTCGGACCCTCACACCTCCCAGTCGGCCGCCTGCACCCCGCATCGTCCAAGGGGGTCCGGTGTACACGGTCCGCCGGCTCCTCGACTCCCGCCGGGTGCAGGGCAGCACCCAATACCTGGTCGACTGGGAGGGGTACGGCCCGGAGGAGCGCTCCTGGGTCCCTGGACATCCTGGACCGCTCTCTCATCCGTGACTTCCGGCGGGATAGGGCCGCCGGTCTGGGGACGTCGGGAGCCGTCCCTCGGGGGGGGGGTTCTGTTACGGTTCACGCATCGCAAACAGGAGGGCGGCGCCGGCCGCGCCGTCATGCCCGCCGGACTATTACAAATACAGCTTCCTAAATGCTGCCCGTCGGTGCGCTATCGTTCCTCATAAGCGAATTCTCCGTGCTGGAAGAGAGTTTTCAGTTGCGATTTACTAGGGCTTACAGGTACGACTGGTCCGATAAGCGGATCAGCCGAGTAGAGATCGGGAGACTCGAGGTGATTTAATGCCAGGGAATTAGGTAGGAAAGGCTTGACCTCTCTTCCTCCATCTTTGGTTCCTGCGCTCCTCAGCAGCCGCTCGCCGCCACAGATAGGCTGTCGTTCTCCCTCTGCAAAGCCCTGTATGCATAATCCCCGTTGGGATCCCTCGCCGTACGTGGATCACACGGTCCGGTAGTTTAATATTCCTTTTCCTTGAAGTATAGTGGCACGCTATCGCGTTCAATTCGGCATGCACGCGCTCTAGGCAGAGACGTCGCTGCTGCGCATGCGCAGTTCCCGGTGAGCTTCACTATACAGCGATCTCTTTCTGCCTACTTTTGTCTTCCCCCGCTTTGTTCAGACTACCACGCCACGGGCGTTAGTCTGTTTATAGTTTGTAGTTTTGAAACCTCTCCTTTGAAGCCCCTTTTGGGTGCATATAACATTTGTTTGAGTCCGATTTAAACGGCCCATCTGTATGCCCTTACGGTCTTAGCTTTTGTTATCCATACGTCCTCTTGCGGCCACATGGTGTAGTGGTAACATCATTGTCACTGGAACACGAGACGTGTGGATCGAATCTCACTCACAGCCTCTCCTACGAGTGTCTGTGTTTCTCTCGGTGGCAGTGCCGCCATCTCTACATTTTTACCCTAAGGGGTATACAACTATATTTGCTGTCTTGGCAAAGTGATCACCAGGAGTGATATTTCCTTATTCATATTTTCCTGCACTTGGGTCCTCCCTCTCCCACATTCTTCCCTCGGCCAGAATCTTGTCACCTGGTCGGCCCCTAACACAGAGCTGCTGATAGATGGCCTTTTCTAAGATTTTGGACAGAAACAGTAGATTTGAAATTGGTTTATAATTAGATATCACACAAGGGTCAAGATTGGCTTTTTTATCAGTGGTTTGATAACAGCAGACTTAAAGGATTTGGGCACAAAGGTGAGGGATGAATTTAAAATAACTAGAAGTGGCTCTATAATACTAGGTATTACTTCTTTGAGTAAACATGTAGGAATTGGATGTAATAAACATGTTGATGACTTGTTGATGACTTGTTGATGACGAGCTGATCAGTGCGGATAGTTCAGTATTAGTAATTGGGGTAAAAGATTCTAATCTTGATTTACAGCTAATTGAACAGATGTCTTCACTAGTGCTGCATCTGGATGGTTGCTGAATAGTTTGTTGATGTGATGAGCATCGAGTTTTATGCCTAATGTTTTCTATCTTATCATTAAAGAAAGTCATGAAATCATTACTGTTAAAATCACACAGAACGAGAGAATCACTTTCTGTAGGGTTTTTTGTTAATTTGGAGACTGTATTAAAGAGAAATCTTGGATATTTTTATTTTTCTCTATGATTGAGAAGTAAACAGCTTTAGCTTTAGTAAGGGCATGCTTATACTCTGCCATGCTGTCCCTCCAAGCAATCTTAAAACACTTCCAATTTTACTATGTCTCCACTTGCGCTCTAGATGCCGTGTTATTTGCTTTAAGGTACGGGTTGTGGTCATTATACCATGGTGCTAGCCTTTTTCCCCTAATGCGTTTGACCCTAGCAGGAGCAATCATGTCCAGGGTTGAGTGAAGCACACATTCTAATTGGAGATTTTGATTTTCTGAAATCAAACCACACTGCGGGAAAACATCAAGGTTATCTATATTGATACCAAATGTTAATATTAGATCTAAAGTATGATTACAGTGGTGGGTTGGTCCCATCACATTCTGAGTGATACCCATAGATTCTAAGATGGACTCGAAAGAAACTTTAAGTGGATCCTGCTCATTGTCAAAGTGAATATTGAAATCACCTACAATTAAAGCCTTATCTGTTGACAGTAGTAAGCAGGAAAGAAAGTTAGCAAATTCTTGAAGAAATTCTGAATAGGGACCAGGAGGGTGATAAATAGTGATAAGCTGAAAAGAGTGTGGTTTTGACTTCCATAATGATGGATCAGTCACATTAAGAATCAGTATTTCAAATGAATTATTCTTGTAATGGGATTTAGTTGTAACACCTAGCTATTTGTCAAAAATTGTGGCTACGTCCTCCTTCATTTAAGGCTATATATTCATCCGGTCTAATCCAAGTTTCAGTAAGACAGAGAGCGTGTAAGCGTTTATCAGTGATCATTTAATTTACAATCACTGCTTTGTTTGTAAGTGATGTAATGTAAAGTAATCCTAGCTTTAGTCTAAGGTTGTTATTTCTATGGGAGTTATCTGTGTTTATACTAATGAGGTTATTAAAACAGACTTTTTGAGTGCGTTTACGTTAGGGACAGGTGCGGGTAACAGACACAGTTTCAATAACGTGAGTTCTGGGTGACAGTGAATGGCTACCAGCAGACAGTTGGTTACCCCTGACTGTCTGCTGCCTGACCTGGATACTCTGGATAGTCAGCCCTTAACCAATCCAGCCATAAGACTATGGGCAATGTTGCAGGAGATGAGTGGGATGGACACCGTCTCATCCTAAAAGGCCAGGCTTCCTCTCAAAGACTGTCCAGTTGTCTATATAGCCCACATTGCTTTCAGAGCACCACTTGGACAGCCAGCAGTTCAGTGACCAGTGCTGTAGGCTTGGTCACCTCACCACATTAGGATGGGGCCAGAACACACTACTGCATCAGACATCGCCTTCGCCACTCTAACCACCTCTACAAAATTAGTCTTAGTAACCTCTGACTGACGAAGGCATATATCATTATCCCTTACATGAATAAGTATCCTAGAGAATTTACGGCTCTCAAGTTCACTAAGACTCTTTACAATGTCCGGCACTCTGGCTCCCAGGATACATGTAACTCTAGCTGCTGGTGTCCCTAAAGGGGTAGCTAGTTTCACGTGTCGTAAAATAGAGTCCTCTATTACCAGAGCTCTTTCAACAGGCTGCTCAGTGGGTGTATCACTGAGGAGGGTAAACCTGTTGGACACGTGAACAGGTAAAGAGTGGTGCTCTCTTGGGCTAGCCTACGTCGCCGAACCGTCACCCACTTGCCCTGCAGCGAGGGCTCTGCCGGGGTGGGGGCACTAACTTCCCCTTTGGCATCCAGATCTGCTAAGCTAGGAGCTGAGCTAGCCTTCTCTAATGTCTGGATGCACGCCTCTAAAACTACAATCTTCTCCGTCAGACTGGCTACAAGCCTACACCTATCACAAATAAAATTTAAACTAATGGCGGAGGAAGAATAGCTAAACATGCCACACTCGGCACAGGGAACAAGCGCAGCAGAAGCCATGTTAGTACAGTTACGGTTCGACCAGCCAAAGGGGTACTGGTCGAGGGAGAGGAGGACCCAAGTGCAGGATAATATAAATATGCAAATATATATACCAAAGTATATATAAATACGAATAGTAATAAGGGGAATACTGAGGTATATGGATGCGAGTCGCGGCGAAGCCAGCGATTGAAACACGCACTTGTGGAGGTGACCGTGGCCGGGATTCGAACCGAGTGATTCGGGTATGAATGGCAAGTGAGTTACCACTACACCACTCGGCCACGAGGGGATGGAGGGGAGAAGCCTACTATACGCGTAACGGCAGACAAAAGGGCCGCCTTTAGCGGACTCACACTAAAGTAATAAGTGCCTAAATAGGCTAACAGGGAAAGATCCCAAAGGGAGAGGATATAACAGAACTAACGCCCGAGGCGCGGATAGTTTGGCTTGATAATAAATGAGAAAAAAGGAACAAAAGGAGATCGCTACTGAGCGAAAGTGGAGGGGGACTGCGCAGGTGCAGCACGGAGGTCTCCAGAGAGACCCGAGAAAAGCCGAAGCGTCCAACGGATGGCGCATGCGCACACGCCGGACCTAGGCAAACAGAGCGGGACTCCGAGGCGTCTTGCAATCCGGAATCCAGACGAACAACAGGAATAAAGGGGGTCCCAACAGGGAGGAAGCAGTACTGAGGCACAGACAGACCGGGAAATGCCGACGGGAAACAATAACGTCCGATCGGCGGCGGCTGTGGAACGCATCAGGAAAATGGAGGAAGAGAGGTCAGCTCTCCCTTCCTACCTAATTCCCTGGCAATATTACCTCGAGTCTCCGAACTCTACTCGGCTGATCCTCTTTCAGGAGCAGTCGTACCTTTAAGCCCTGTCCAAAAACAGCTACTGAAAACTCTTCCAAAACAGAGAGAGAAATCGCGTACATGAGCCGATAGTGCGCCGCTGGTTAAGGGGCGTTATTTATAGTCGCTCGGCTGCCATGTCGGCCCGGCCGGCGCCACCCTCCGGCTTTGGAAGCCCAGACCGTAATAAGTACAATTAATGAATTAAAGGTACTTAGCTTCGAGTGGTGTTGTGGGGTGCCGAGTGAAGATATGGTTCAGCCGATGGTCCAATGCAATGCTTGTTGAAAGTGTTGGTGGAAAGTTAATACAAAAAGGCTGTAAAAAAGTTATAAAAACACACACTACTGCAAAAGAAGATGCAACTCTGGTAATTAGCTAATGGCTAATTACTGCAAACACAAGCTGGTATACCTGGAAAGTTAATAAATAATGATTATCGGCAAAAAATGTAATCCTAGAAGAAAATCATTTAGGTGTTTTAAAAAGTACTATATATGCGATACAGATGCGATAGGGAATTAAAATAGTTAAAAGTTAATAAACTGCTAACAGCTACAAAACAGCGTGCGTCCTGTGTGAAACCAGCGCTAATAGGTCTGGGTTGCCAGGTCCTCACAATCCTCACGTCAGTGGTCTCTCTCAGAGTTCCCTCTCAGAGTTCTCTCTCCGATATTATCCGAGCATGAATTATTTACAAGGACAAATTGTGAGTGGACACTCAGATAAGATTTAAACCAAGATAGTGCAAGTCCTTTACTACCTACTGTGTTCACTAGCATTTCTTGTAAATATAATGATCTACAATATCAAACTCTGCACTAAGTTGGGTGGCACATTGGATAGCATCGCCGCCTCACAGCAAGAAGGTCCTAGGTTAAGTCCCAGGATTTAGCAGCCTAGGTTCTTTCTGTGTGGAGTCTGCATGTCCTCACCATGTCCACGTGGGTTTACTCAAGGTACTCTAGTTTCCTCCCACAGTCCAAAGACATGTGTATTAGGTTAATTGATATGCTAAATTGGCATTGACTTAAGTGCATATATGTGACTAGTCTTGATGTAAATTTGTGTATAGATGTAACCTTGTGTGTGTGCATGTTGCTGAAATGGCCACTGATGCTCATAGCAACATTAAATAAACCAAATAAACAAACAAAAACTGCACTAAGATCTAATAAAACAAGGGAAGAGACACAAAAATACATTTTAATCAGGGGTCTAATAACTGCACATTTGAAAGATTGTGGTACATATCCAAGGTTAAGAGATGAATTTATTATGGTATGCAGGGTTTCTATAATGACAGGGATTAGATCTTTAAGCAGAGTGGGGCAATAAAGGATTTAGTCAGCCACTGATTGTGCAAGTTCTCCTACTTAGAAAGATGAGAGAGGTCTGTAATTTTCCTCATAGGTACACTTCAACTATGAGAGACAAAATGAGAAAAAACAAATCCAGGATATCACATTGTAGGATTTCCACTGAACTGAACCTTGAACCTTTGCTTTCAGTATCTGGTGTGACCCCCCTGTGTAGCAATAACTGCAACTAAACGTTTCCTGTAACTGTTGATCAGTCCTGCACACCGGCTTGGAGGAATTTTAGCCCATTCCTCCGTACAGAACAGCTTCAACTCTGGGATGTTGGTGGGTTTCCTCACATTAAATGCTTGCTTCAGGTCCTTCCACAACATTTTGATTGGATTAAGGTCATTGGATAAGGACTTTGACTTGGCCATTCCAAAACATTAACTTTATTCTTCTTTAACCATTCTTTGGTAAAACGACTTGTGTGCTTATGGTCGTTGTCTTGCTGCATGACCCATCTTCTCTTGAGATTCAGTTCATGGGCAGATGTTCTGACATGTTCCTTTAGAATTCAGAGTTCATTGTTCCATCAATGATATCAAGCCGTCCTGGCACAGATGCAGCTAAACAGGCCCAAAACATGATACTACCACCACCATGTTTCACAGATTGGATAAGGTTCTTACGCTGGAATGCAGTGTTTTCCTTTCTCCAAACATAACACTTTCTTTTAAAAACAGAAAGTTCTATTTTGATCTCATACATCCACAAACCATTCTTCCAATAGCCTTCTGGCTTGTCCACATGATCTTTAGCAAACTGCAGAAGAGCAGCAACGTTTTTTTTGGAGAGCAGTGGCTTTCTCCTTGCAACCCCGCCATGCACGCCATTGTTGTTCTGTGCTCTTCTGATGGTGGACTCATGAACATTAATATTAGCCAATGTGAAAGAGGCCTTAAGATGCTTAGAAGTTACCCTGTGGTCCTTTGTGACCTTACCAACTATTACATGCCTTGCTCTTGCAGAGATCTTTGTTGGTCGACCCCTTCTGGGGAGGGTAACAGTGGTCTTGAATTTCCTTCATTTGTACACTATCTCTCTGACTGTGGATTGGTGGAGTCCAAAATCTTTAGAGATGGTTTTGTAACCCTTTTCCAGCCTGATGAGCATCAACAACTCTTTTTCTGAGCTCCTCAGAAATCTCCTTTGTTTGCGCCATGACACACTTCCACAAACACGTTGTGAAGAACAGCCTTTGATAGATCCCTCTTCACAAATGATTGTCAACCCATTGATTGAAAACACCTGACTCTAATTTCACCTTCAAGTTAACTGCTAATCCTACAGGTTCACATACTTTTGCCACTCACTAATATTATTTTCCTCATTTAATAAATGACCAAGCATAATATTTTGTCTCATTTGTTTAACTGGGTTCTCTGTGTCTACATTTAGGACTTGATGATTTCGGTCAAATTTACACAGAAAAACAGAAAATTTTAAAGGGTTTACAAACTTTCAAGCACCACTGTAAAGCAATGAACTATGGCTGAGATCACACCAGGTTTTCCGAACTCAAATAGATATTGTTTTTTCTGTTTCCAGCTATCTTTTAGATTCTTAATCGTCAATATATTTTCTTGTTTACCTTCTTTGGTTCACCACATAAACAGTATCAGATTTAGATCTCCTTAGCTGTTCATTTCAGTTTCCCTCGTTATCTATCTATCTATCTATCTATCTATCTATCTATCTATCTATCTATCCATCCATCTATGAACACTTTTTAAGATTCTGATTTTTTTGGCACATACACAGTTATACAAGATACAACTTGTAGTGAAATGTTTTAATGACTGGCCTGTCTAAATAAGATAAGAATTTAAAAATGAAACTAAAATTGAAGGAATAAAATGAAATATGATAAAATATGAGTTATACCTATATATCATATAGCTATATATCTATCCACATACAAACACTAGATCTCTTTAGATTTCTTAATAACATTTTAGATCTCTATTGGACTCTCTAGATCTACTTACAACTCTCCAGATTTCTCTGTAATGATTTTGATCTCCCCAGGCTTCTTAGTGTCTCTATTCAGCTATCTGAGATCAATATACTTTGCCTCAGTTGTTCAGTTCTTATTTCACTGTTTCAAGCTTCACTTTTTTAAACTCTTATACCCTTCTCTTCCTGTTTCTTTTAAAGCACTCAAATGGACAGAGCAATTACTCTTTGCCAACTGTGCCTTTTGAAAAGACACTGCAACACAATCTGCCATTTTGCTGCAGCTGTTAGTAATTAGCTGGTAGTCATTAGAGCCATGTCACTTAGTGCTGTGCTGAAGCTGAAGATGTGCTTAGTGCTGTGCTGAAGACCAAGCTCAGTGTCTCAACAACGCACGCTGGCCACTCTGTAGTGATGGCAACATGAAAATTCTTAAACATAAATGAGCTTCTCTTTGTTAAAACAAATTGGAATGCTGTGACAGTATTCTCAGTGAACACAATGAAATGATTTTAGAAGTGACCGTTCTTGTGATCTCTATGTTAAGCCATATCATGGAGGCATTTGAATAATTCACAATCTAGAATCATCATCCATGCCTAGTGTAAACAAAAACTTACAGTGACATTATATTGTATATGTAACATACCTAATAGGTCCCCATAGAACAAGGATGTGGTGGAAAAATTGCAAACGTGGAAGAACAGAGTAAAAATTTCTTTCACAAAGGAGAAATAAAGTGCCTAGCCAAAAGGCAAATTTGCAGACAAATTTCGTTTGACCGCCTATAGCTGATTACAATGTGCATTCGCCATGACATTGTTTCGACAACCTTACACAAAGTCACAACATTTATTTCTGTCCAGAACTGCATTTCTTTGTAGTTTAGATCTTGTATTTTCACCAGGAGTATTGAACCTCTCTATAATGGCTTCTCCAGCACATCCCAGAGACTTTGACTTTCAGTGGGTTTAAGGTTAGGACCTTGATTCCTCATACTCCCAGACCCACTCTTTCACAGTTTGAGACTGATGAATCTTGGCATTATTGTCCTGGAATATTCCCATGCCATGATGAAAGAAAAAATCCATTGATTGGATAAACTGATCATTCAGTACACTCAGGCACTCCACATTTTAGTGACTTCAAACTGAGCCGGAACGTCCCCTACACTAAATACCAACAGACAGTACTGTGGAGCCTGGATGGGAAAATGGCATTAGATTATTATGTTTTATTTTTTGTAGAATATGTTGACCACTGTTTTCGATTGTTAAGACATTTTCGAGATTTAATCTGAAAATTGATTAAATCTTCAGACAACTCCTTAAAAAAAGTAATCTAATAACACAAAAAATATTAACTTACTTTTCTGACTTTTATGTCTAATACACAGTTTTGGAAAGATTAAAATGACAGGAATAAAAACTTTAATATGCAAATTTTTAGATGTCATTTCAAATGTTAATACAGACACAAGACCTGTAAGGGAGCATCCATTCCCATGTCTAAGGAATTGAGAGGAATTTTATAAAACACTTATCATTAAAAGACCTGAGGGAGTATGATTACATAAAGTATAATACTTTTATTACGGGTCACACTAGCAGCCAGTATTTGACCCTACATGGCGGCGTGAGCACCTGCAGTGCAATCGTGCATGCGTCAGCCCTTACCGGGCTTTAATCTTCTAAATTCACAACACCTGTGCTTGAGCCTATATAAAGACACCTCTGGGCTCACACAGTGTTGCACCATTGCTATGCCTTTGTAGCCCGACACCACGCACGCCATCGCCCTGCTTATCCTAAAAACGGCATTCAGCGTTCACTTGCCTATTATTTATTTATATTATTTATTATTATTTATTTATTATGGTACGTCTGGTGGTTCTAAGATCTTCAGACGGGAGCAATCAGGAGATTACTCGGTATTTAGGGCCTTAGTAATAGTGTAGGGCCAGCTTTGGTTTATTTTCACATGTTTATTTTCTCCGGGCTTCTCCTGGCTGCTTTGAGTCTCGCCTCCGCCTTTCTCCCTCTCGCGCCGTCGTGCCCCTCCTTCGTGATCGAGGGATTTTTTTTTCCCCTCCTTTTTTTGCACTTTGAAGAGGACGCTGAGCCTTTAGAGTCTCATCCTTTTCATGCCCTACCTACTGCGCTTTGTGCACGTGCAGACCTGCTACGCCGTTGGTGCAGTGGAGCCACATCGTAAGCGCAATTCTGAATAGCGGCTCGGTACGCTTACGGCGTGGGTTTTCTTTATTGGTTTATGTTATGAACCGACCAGGGGAAGGGGCACTGGTCGAGGGAAAGGGGATGAGGAAGGAAGACCCAAATGCAGGAAAAAAGGAATATGAAATATGGAACAAAAGGAATTGGATAGTTTGAAATAAAGAAAGAAGCAAATACACCTTAGTGTAGCGGCGGGGGAACGGATTGCAGCCTAATGGGGAAAGCCCTGACACTCATGCGAGTGTCTGAGGCCAGGATTCGATCCTGGGCTTCAGTGCAGTGTGTGGCGAGTGAGTTACCACTACACCAAGTGGCCATGAGAGAAGACGGGGGCGCAGCTGAATAAGGGAGTAAGGGGAAACGGAGGGGCCGTACACAACGGACTCAAACAAAGGCAGCGAGCGCCAAAAAGGGCCTATAATAAGGAATGGGAATTAATATGAACCTAACAAACAAACGCCCCTGGCGTGGGAGGGCGGTTAGGTTTGGTTGGATTAAATGAAACAAAAGAAGATCGCTGAATAGCGAACTCGTGGACGAGCCGCGCATGCGCGGTGGGGGGATCTCTAAGGAGACCCAGGGATAGCCGTAGCGTTAGCCAAAGCTCCGCCCACAACAACTGCTCTGACCAGGTGGAGGGGTTCCTGGATGTGAGGCACCGGAGCATGGTGGCCAGGTCTTGGTTGACGCAACGAAGCCCTTGACGTCCGCCTCCATGCCGGGCCACCAGAAGGTCCGCCTGAGGAACTCGTAAGTCCGAGCGCCTCCCGGGTGCGCCGTGAAGGGAGCCTCGTGGCCCCAGCGCATGACTTCCCTGCGAGCAGAAGCAGGGACAAACCTGCGGCCTGGTGGGCCATTCCCTGGGTCGGGTTCACGGCGGAGGCCCCTGGTGATAGCCTGGTCGACCTCCCAGGCGAGGGCACCGACGAACCGAGCAGAGGGAAGTACGGGGTCAGGAGCGGAGGGCGCCTCGGGGGGATCCCACTGCCTGGAGAGGGCGTCAGGCTTCACGTTCCTAGAGCCTGGCCGGAAGGATACCGTGAAGTTGAACCTGGCAAAGAACAGCGACCAACGAGCCTGACGGGCATTAAGGCGTTTGGCCTGCTGTATGTATGCCAGGTTCTTGTGGTCCGTCCAGACCAGGAATGGGTGCTTGGCCCCCTCCAACCAGTGGCGCCTGTAGCATGATAGCCGTACCCCCCCTCTCTCTTCCCCTTTTCACAAGCCATAAACTTTACAACACTTCGGAATTCAAAGGCCATCTGGACCGGATCTTGCAGGCTCAAGCAACAACGGTTGATTCTTTCTACACGCGTTCCAAAAAAGGTCTGTTTAACAGACCTGTAACCTCATACATCTCGGCGGCAATAAAGTGGAGGCCATGTATCATTTTAAAAGGGGGGGGACTCAACTTTTCATCTTCAGACCAATGCTTGTGGGCAGAAGATAAACGCTAAACAGAACACAAACAAAAGGTAAAGATAAACGGTTTCCTGACCCCCCACAGCATTGAACCTTTCATCACAGCCTTTTGTAAGCTTTATCACCCAGGAAGGGCGCCAGCAGACAACCCTGGATTTACATACCAAGAAACGAATGTCATCCTGTAAGAAGCACAACTCTAATAATTGTATTAATCTCCTGATGGGAAAAGCCTATCTTCATCGAAACGTTTTTATTACAGAACAAATGACATTGGCTTCCTAATGAGTCCAAACATGCCATATTCATTTGGATGATTCATACAAAGAAGTGGATCAAGGATATTTCGTCATACCCACACACACATTATATACATTGTTACTGAACTATCATATATCTACTCAGTTAATGTTTTGTTATAATGATCTTTCTCTTGTTTTTCGATTCTTAAAGTGATCCCGGTTGATTATTAGAAGTAACAGCTTTTGCCTATGTATATTGATCGCTCGGGTTTTTAATACTTGTTCATACTCATAAAAGAACGAACGCAAAGTTATTTACAATGTACCGCTTCCTACCTCTTATATTAATCGTGTTATTGTTTAGTATAGTGAATGCATGTATTGTAGTTTAGAATGACTTAAGGATGTCCTAGTTTATAGATTCAACTAAGGTTTTTTATTCTTTCTTAAGTGACGCTTTTAGACGTCCTCGGTATGTAGGCAAAAATTGCTCCAAGTTGTGGTCTGTAGCGACACCTACTGACCTATGATGAAATTAGCAGACATAGCCACGAGAGGCGGGATTTAATGACGAATCAACCTCTCACTGGCTAAGTCTAGGACGGACCCCGAATATCCCGCCTTAGCCGCAATATACATATAGTCGAGGCAAGCCAACAACGCTCTCTTGCTTTTTTCTTTTGTTCCTGAAGTTCTCTTGCTTTTTTCTTTTGTTCCTGAAGTTCTCTTGCTTTTTTTCCTTTTGTTCCTGAAATGCTCAAGCTTTCTTTTGCCAGCATCTTTAATTTTTGGGCTTAAAGTTTAAGTTTCTTTTTCTTTTATCTTACGCTAAGTTCTTTGTATCCAGCATTCTTAGAAATTCGGTATCGCCGAATTAGGAAATAGTAAAGCCAAACCAAAAGATCGCCACCATACTAGACTACAGTTTCGGATGAGTTTTGTTGAAGCTCGTGGTACTCGAACGCTGTAACTCTACCTCAACTGCTGGCCCAGGGTGGAAATATGAGAAAGCAGCAAGTTCTATCTGGTAGACCCCGGAACACCAGTCAGGGAGGAGAAGCGAACCAAAAGCGAGGCCAGCGACAACAAACACGTGGCTCCAGCCACGTTACCGACGAAGCGAAGGCGGGAAAGCGGAACATCCGAGGGTCCTGCGAAACCGTCGCTGGTGTGAATCGGAAAGAGAGAAACTTGCTGGGATTCCTCCCTGGCGATCTTGGACGAGAGGCTGATGCCCGGGGCTCCATTGCATCTTCTTCGCGTGAGACCGAAACGAGTAAGGCAAGTACTCTGGGGTGCTTATATGGCGTCCCTGATTCTAGAAATCTTGCGTTTAATCTAAACCCACGCTTCCACATAGACTTATCCGTGTCTGAATAGCTTCCACGATACCATACGTGACCAACGTAACTGGTTTGATTAAAGTTCACCGTTTTATAACTAGTCCATAACGATCCTTGGTGGTAGAGATATTTTGATTGTTGAGTTGCGCCTAGAGTCAATTTGGTTTTTGATTTTTAATTACTGTGACATGTGCGCTTGCCATTATTCCCCGTTTCCATACTGTGATTTATACATGTTCATCGCCTTTTCATGATTTTGACTGCGAGATACACTACTTATTACATCAAATAATTTGTTGGTATTGCTTTGTTTGAAGTGAATAAACTTGTTATAAGCTTTTGAACTTGCCTGGAAGTGTGAGATTTGTTCATTCAAAGGTCAGGAAAATAAATACTTGGGATTCATATTTCAGACTTAGACTGATCAAGTTGTTTCATTTTAACTGGTACCCAAATCTACCAGTGAGTTATTTCATAATTAATTAATATTTATTCATAATTAAATTGATTTGGTGGTGCCTCGTATTCCTTAATTAATTAATATATATTTTAATTAATAAAGTTTAATTAAAAATTAATCCAATTAAAGTGTAGCCTAAGTTTGCTACAATGGTTATTGCTTTCATGATATTGAAATACATAAGAAATATACTGTTATGACAAATCTTTGCTAACATGATACGTAGTAGCAAAAGCCTTCTTTAGGAGCTACTGTTTAAATTAAAAATATAATGTTTAGATTATATATAATATACCCTGCCCTTTTTGTATTTGGTCCGAACACAGCTTACATTTCTTCCAAAAAAGATCTGGAATATTGATTCATCTGACCACAATACACATTTACACTGTGTGATGGTCCATCCCAAATGCCACCGAGCCCAGAGAAGTTCATGCCACTTCTTGACATTGTTATCATAAGGTTTCTTTTTTGCACAGTAACGTTTAAGTGACATTTGTTAATGTAACTCCATATTGTAGTGCTTGATAAAGGTTTTGCCAAAGTTATCCCTTTCCCATGTAATCCTTTACCATGAGGTTATACTGTATCAGCTATTGATGAATGACAGTTCTTGATGCAGTGCTGTCTGAGGGACCAGAAATCACAAATCTTCAGCTTAGGCTTCCGCCGTTTGCACCGAAACTTTTCCAGATTCCTTGAATTGTTTGATATTATGCACTATAGACAAATAAATTTTCAAATAAATAATTATATATTTCTTTGAGGAACACTTTTTTAACATCTCAATTTTCTCACACATTTGTTGACAAACTGGAGATCATCTGCCCAAATCATTGTACCAGATGATGATTATGTTCACCTGTTGACATCGCCTGTTTGAAATCACTTCATTATTTAGTTTTTCCATTACATTGCTAGCCCTAAATTGCCCCATCACAACTTTTTTTGGAATGTGTTGTAGGCCAGAAATGCAGGAATGAATGTTTATTAACAAATGAAATTAACTTGACCAGACAAAACCTGAAATATCTTGTTTGCAATTAAATAAAAGTCAAAGTAAATGTAAGAAACACTGCATTATTAAAAAAATATCATTTTCCATACCATCCCAACTGTTTCTGATTTGGGGTTGTAAAATAGTCATCTGCAAAGGTAAATGGTAAGCTATATCAAGACATTAAACAATGTTATATCCTGTTAAATCCTGTATTAAACTGTTGATAAGAACTGATAAGCTTTTAGAAACACACCAATTCTGTAAATGAGCTCAGAGGTATTGATCATCACAGAGAGAGGAGGTTTCCAGAGTGAATATATTTTATTGCAGTGCATGATGTAAGCCTGTGGTGATAAATCAAGTGTCTCCATCAAAACACTTTTGTAGTAATGTTGAATGTAGTAATGTTTCAATTGATAATGAGACCATGTTATGTACAAATGTTATGGACACTCCTGCTAAATCATAGTCTCTGTTATTTCAGCAACACTCATTGCTAATACAGGGGGTCCTCGACTTATGACTGACGTAACCCGAAGACCTCCTGTAGTTTCATAATACTGTATAAAGCATACAAGCAAGGAATCTACATACATTTTTTTATTACTTTTATTTAATGCCACATCAGCAGCAATGGGTATATTCACAACAGACACAAGGTTACATAAACACACTAATTGTGGGCAAATATAGAGTGACCAATTAACCTAATGCATGTTTTTGGAATGTTGGAGGAAACCAGAGTGCGGACACAGGGAGGACATGCAAACTCCACACAGCTGGAGGTCGGGATTCAACTAGGGTGCTCAGAGCTGTAAAGTGATTGCACTAAACACATGCCCCAGCATGCTGCTTTTATCCTCCATAGACAACCAATGGCGGTAGAATGAGTTGTACTGAGCAAAGCAGTTACTCTCAATGTGACATTTCATAGGTTTCCACATCAAACAAGTCAGATTGTCAGCTTTCTGTGATACGCTCCAAAACAAAGTCTATAAACAAATTGTCTGCAAACTTGAATACCTTAACCTCACTCCATCAGACACTTTGATATGATTTGGAATGCCAATAGTGAGCTAGAGCAAACCTCATAGTCCAGTTACAAAATATAGTGAAAAGAAAACTGTTTTTATTCTGGAGCTGTGGCTGCCTAGGTGGGACTATGGTGGCCTAGTGGTTAAGGTACTGGACTATGGTCCAGGGTTCAAAACTCAACTCTGCCAGGCTGCCTTTGTTGAGTCCTTGAGCAAGGTCCTTAACCCACAATTGCTTAGATTGTATCAGTTGTAAGTCGCTCTGGATCAGGGTGTCTGCTAAATGGCATAAATGTAAATGTTACAGAATCAAATGAGGACAGACAGCATATTAATACCCAGGTTTTTGAATGGCATTCTGGGTTTCCACAATCCTTTGGCTATATAGCGTATACAGAACCATTATGTATTATAAACCTTGGCAACAAGCTGTAAATAAAGGATGAAATTTTTAATTGATTCTCATTTGGTAAGTGTGTGTTTAGCTTCAGTCACTCTTGTCTTGAATTTTTTGAAGTAAATATGTCATGTCTTCCTTCTCATTTTCCATGCTCAGTGCACTGTGAATACTGATTTGTCTATTTTGGCTATCCACTTTCCTTTTGCACACTGTCTTTAATGCCAGTTAATTTGTCTATATCTAATGTAATTAGTTTATATATAAAAAAAATCTGTGCTGCACTTTCTGTTGAAGTGATTATGAGCTCTGTTGGATAGCAGTTATCAAATTTTAGATATTTTAAGCTTTAAGATCTTTCTGAAATTTAGATATTTTTATATTTTTGACTGGCTCCCTGAATTGATGCATACTATAGCAACAACATCTTTAGACACTCTTCCAAAAGTGCCAATTGTTTTAATATTATAGGAAGTGTTTAGAAATCTCCTTGATGCATGCACATGAGACTAAACATAGCATGTAACAGGGGTCATAATTATTTTCGATGCAATGCAAGAAATCACATTTCACGAGCAAATGAAATGTAACACTGAGTGGAGACAGTTAATATTCTGGAGTGGTATGGAATGTATGAAAACAGTTAACCAACATCAACATTTTTAAGCATTTTTACTGGATCTTTTTATTGGATCAGGAATCTCCATCTGTAATGGTTTTAAATTTATGTGTGGGTTTTTAGAGCCTTATGTAATCACCAGAGGTGGAAAGAATACTAAAATAATCTACTCAAGTAAAAGTACTATTACTCCGATGAAATTTTACTTAAGTACAAGTAAAATTACTGGTCTAAAAATCTACTCAAGTAAAAATAATAAGTAGCTCATATTAAATTTACTTAAAGTAAAAGCTACTTAGTTACTTTTTTAACAGTGGGAGTAGGGCTGTGATAGTGCTGATATATGAGGATATATATCATGTGATGATAGAAAGACATCTATGGTTTAATATTACGCTCTATCGTCTGTTTTGTTGTTTCCCAAAATACAAGTTATATATATGGCAGGCGTTTTGTTGTTTGGATGGCTCAATCAAGCAGTCATGCAGAATGAATGCAACAGAGAACGGGGTAATTTAGAAAAGCAGAGGTCAGCAAGCATAAAAGAAGCTCGTACCTAAAAGAAGATCTGCATATATATATATATATATTTTTTTAAAAGGAAAATGCTGAAAAAATTTAAATTGTTGCAGTTCTATTAAATGTATATATATGTTACTATTTTTAAGTCAAGTCAAGTCAAGTCAGATCTATTTATATAGCGCTTTTTACAATGAAGCATTGTCTCAAAGCATCTTTACAAGTTTAGATTATCTCCTAATAACTACGTCCAATCCCAAATTGAGCAAGCCTAGGGCGACAGTGGCAAGGAAAAACTCCCTGAGTGTTATAGGAAGAAACCTTGGGAGGACCAACACTCATAAAGGCACCCAACCTCCTTGGGCGGCGTAGATGATAAATCTAAGAGCGAAACTAAAGTCATGGAGTCAAAGTTCGAATAAAATGTGAAGTATGCACATCGGCATTAAGTGGGCTGGAGCTGATGACGGAGGCAGCTTGGGTGGAGCTACAGTGGATGAACATCATGTGTGGGGTTGGAACTGCCGGACACAGCTCGGAGATAAAACAGAAAATGTAATTAGTTATTGATTAAGAGCACAGTGTCTATTAACAATCACTGATGCCATGTCAATAACTGATGCCAAGTGTAGCATGAGACCCCGGCAGCATTAGCTATAGCAGCATAGCTAGAAAGAGGAGAACTGGTAGGAAACACAGCCAAGAGGGATCACATGAGACATTGGCAACCCCACGGGAAGCAAAAGACAGCAACCCAATATCTCTGATCACCATAAGACTCTTTGGCTATGAACCCCCAGCTCTGCCCTTAATCTAAGGCAAGGATGCACGAGTCAAGATCACGAGGACCGAAGCCCAGTTCAGCCAGACCGCCCACTCGACACTCCCCGGCTAACAGACAAGGCAGGCAGGCCAGAGACATGACTCCAGACTCCGGCCCCAGTGACCCAAGCCATTCATCCTGGTCTAAATCTAGTCAAAAGCCTGTGTAAATAGGTATGTCTTTAGCCTAGACTTAAAAATTTGTAGAGTGTCTGAGTCTCGAACGAAAGTGGGAAGTTTATTCCTTAGTTGGGGGGCCATGTATGAGAAAGCCTTTCCCCCTGCTGTGACTTTTTTAATTCTAGGAACTAAAAGAAGTCCTGTACCCTGCGAACGAAGTAGACGAGTTGGATTGTAAAACTCTAAGAGTTCACTCAGATAATGTGGGGCCAGGCCATGTAGAGCTTTATAAGTTATAAGAAGTATTTTGTAATCAATGCGGAATTTGACTGGTAACCAGTGTAGTTATTTTTAAGTTTCTAAATAAAAGAAGAAACATAATAAAATATGAGAAAGTATCTTTAATTCATTGAATGTATGTATCATCATGTAATAATAGTCCTTTTATGTGGTCATTTTATATATATAAAAAAATGATTTATTCACTGAATTTACAGTGCTATATCTTAATATGTATTGTTATCGGGATATGAAATGACCTAGATTGAAATATAAAATAATGTATATGAATATTTTCAATGTGATTTCCTGGATTTTTCTCATTTTGTCTCTCATAGTTGAAGTGTACTTGTGATGACAATTACCTCTCTCATCTTTCTAAGTCGGAGAGCTTGCACAATCAGTGGCTGACTAAATACTTTTTTGTCCCACTGTAAATATAGAGGAAAATCTACCGATAATTTCTACAGTCTTGTTTATGCTTACTATATTTACCAGAGACAGAGATCATATTGACTGTCATATGTCATCCTGCCCATGACTGTGACTATCATCTAGGTCTTCATGCTGCTGAGGAAGGTCATTTTTTCTATGCTATCTGAATCTACCAGCGATGGTGCAGTGCTGATAAATTCATAGTAGTAGTAGTGTGCCAGTAGCTTCCATAAAAAAGTGCCCCTGTGACACTCATTGACAGCACAGAAATACTTGCCACAGTGTGCCTTCCATGCTACAATTGCAGTAGTCCACAGGCTCGGCTATGGGTGGTTGCCCAACAATATGGCTGGACAATGGCAACAGTGGCCATGCAGCTTTGCCTGGTGCTGGAGCTAAAGGCACTTCGAGTCCTTTTGGATATACTAGCAACTAACCAACCTCAACTGAGCAAACTCAGTGAACTTAGGACAGCTCTTAGCTGACCTGGAAAAGAGCTGGGAAATTTCCAGCTGCAGTCATTCAATTGCAGTGGCTTCTCTGGAAGCTGGGGGAGAATTGAGTATGTTAGTCGCAGAGCAGATGCACATATGCTAGTCTATCAGGGCTAAGAGCACTTACCACCCCAGACTGTGGGTATCTTTGTGGGTTAATGCTTGTCAGCCTGCAATGGCAGTGACAAACCTCGAAGACAGAGCCGATGCAAAATGAGGCAAGCGCCAGCTGGGTAGGGTGTTTGGCTTCCTTACAACCATCCTACTCTGACCATGTAGTCAGGTGAATTGGTCATCAGAAGGATCGCCATTAATGCCACACTGAATCTGGTTGATGTTATCCTCTGAACTGTTGAATGAAGCATATCGCTTTAGTAGGGGCAAGAGGAAATACCTGGGGAAGAAGTGGTGGAGATCCACGGTGGCACCTTTAAACCCAGAGACCACACCATGGAGGTAGCACCAAGAATTGTGGCACTAGATCAGCATGGGGCTACAAGAAGGACAACACCAAAATTTGTGAACATTACTTGCTTCACACTGGATGTTTTGATGGCTAGTAAGAAGGATTGTTTTCAGACAAACCTTGTTTATCAAAATATTGACATTGGCTCAGGGGCCCAATCCATCAACATCTGCCCTGGGCTAAATGTAACCTGCTAAGGGAGTAGCAGCAGGTCTAAACCAGTGCCTTAGACTACATCTCCTTGGGCCTTTCACCCAAGGATATACTTGATCACAGTGAATTTCAAAAACTGTGTTACAATGATAGGGGCTTCCCCATTAAATTGTCCTTAGGCAATTACAAAGACATGATTTCCAAAGTTAAAAAGGTGACCTTTATTATACAACAGTAAGCATTATAAAATGGACAAAGTCATTTACCTGGATGATCTGCTCCACAGTTTGAAGAGGCCCTGTGCTGTTTAGGCAAGGTGTTCACCACAATCCATGCTGGGTTAAAGCTGCATCTTAAGAAGTGCCAATTTCTGCTCACCAAAGTGGCTTCCTCAGACATCTCATCAGTGATGAGAGAGTTTCCATAGACCTGGCCAGGATCAATGCAGTTCAGCAGCAAACATCGGCAAATGACGAGTAGCTGTGCAACTTAGTTGGCCTGACATTGTTCGATCACCAAAACACTTCACTGCCCTATGGTGAAAGGCATGCAATTTGAAGACATGTCTTCTGAAGAAGTGGAGGACGCATTCCAGTGCCTACGGGACTATCAGACAACAGCAGTTGTCTGACACAGCATTCACTGTAAATACCAATGCAGAGAGTGAGGGAAACACTCAGTAATTTGAGCAGAAAGGGACATCACTGATCCCTGATCTGTGATGGACCTATGGGGGTCCTGACCATTAAATACAGAGTAAAGAGGACTAACTAAATATGATATGTAGAGAAACAGATGGACTACAGTCTGTAATTGTAAAACTATTAAGTGCTTCAAAATCATAAGTGGAACTGAAGAAATTGACAGTTAGCATAGCAAAAAGGAGGTGGTGATAATAAAGTAACTGGACATACTTTGTTAGTCCATTTACTCTATTATATAATGGTCATTACATCCATAAGACCTTCACATAAGATATACTATTTGGGTGGTGGATCACTATCAGCATTGCAGTGACACTGACGTGGTGATGTGTTAGTGTGTGTTGTACTGGTATGCGTGGATCATAGACAGCAGTGCTGCTGGAGTTTTTAAACACCTCAATGTCACTGCTGCAGTCAAAATAGTCCACCAGCAAAAAATGTCTAGCCACTAGCATCCTGTAGGCAGCATCATGTGTCCACTGATTAAGAATTAGAGGATGACTAACACAAACTGTGCTACCTTTCATCTATAAGATGAAGCAATTAGGTAGATATGCCTAATAGAGTGCACACTGAGTGAAAAAAGTGTTTACAAACTCTAGCAGCACTGCACTGTCTGACCCACTCATAACCGGGGCTGAGAATGATCCACCACCAATAGTATCTGACCATTAGAGAATAGAGTAAAGGGGACTAACAAAGTAGGTAGACAAACAGATGGGTTGCAGTCTAGCTGTGGAAGTACAACATGCTTCTATATGGTAAGTGAAACTGATGAAATGACTGCCATAGCAACAAGTGGCAATGCAAAAAAATACATCGTTGCTGGAATGTCCATTAGTATTAAAATGCCTTTCCACTGGAAATCACAAATCCTTAGTTTTGGTCCAAAGGTGTTCAATGAATTAATCAGCGAGCCTTCTCTTTGTTTCTCCAATGTAAAGCTCATTGCATCTCTTGCAAATAATACAGTGCTCAATCGGATTCAGGTCTGGGGAACATGCGGGCCAGTCCATAGCTTCAATGTCTTCATCTTTCAGGAACTGCTGACACACTCCAGCCACATGAGGTCTAGCACTGTCCTGCATTAGGAGGAACCCAGGGCCAACCGCACCAGCATATGGTCTCACAAGTGGTCTGAGGATCTCATCCCTGTACCTAATGGCAGTCAGGCTACCTCTGGCGAGAACATGGAGGGGTGTGCTGCCTTCCAAAGAAATGCCAAACCAGTCATGCTGAAGGATGTTGCAGGCAGCAGATCGCTCTCCACGGCGTCTCCAGACTCTGTCACGTCTGTCACATGTGCTGAGTGTAAACCTGCTTTCATCTGTGAAGAGCACAGGGCACCAGTGGCGAATTTGCCAATCTTGGTGTTCTCTGGCAAATGCCAAGCGTCCTGCACGGTGTTGGGCTGTGAGCACAACCCCCATCTGTGAACGTCGGGCCCTCATACCATCCTCATGGAGTCGGTGTCTAACAGTTTGTGCAGACACATGCACATTTGTGGCTTGCTGGAGGTCATTTTGCAGGGCTCTGGCAGTGCTCCTCCTGTTCCTCCTTGCACAAAGGCGGAGGTAGCGGTCCTGCTGCTGGGTTGTTGCCCTCCTACGGCCTCCTCCACGTCTCCTGGTGTACTGGCCTGTCTCCTGGTAGCGCCTCCAGCCTCTGGACACTACGCTGACAGACACAGCAAACCTTCTTGCCACAGCTCGCATTGATGTGCCACCATGGATGAGCTGCACTACCTGAGCCACTTGTGTGGGTTGTAGAGTCCATGTCATGCTACCACGAGTGTGAAAGCACCACCAACATTCAAAAGTGACCAAAACATCAGCCAGAAAGCATAGGTACTGAGAAGTGGTCTGTGGTCCCCACCTGCAGAACCACTCCTTTATTGAGTGTGTCTTGCTAATTGCCAATAATTTCCACCTGTTGTCTATTCCAATTGCACAACAGCATGTGAAATTGATTGTCAATCAGTGTTGCCTCCTAAGTGGACAGTTTGATTTCACAGAAGTTTGATTTACTTGGAGTTATATTGTGTTGTTTAAGGGCAAAACAGTATTTAGTCAGCCACTGATTCTGCAAGTTCTACTTAGAAAGATGAGAGAGTTCTGTAATTGTCATCATAGGTACACTTTGAGAGACAAATCACATTGTAGGATTTTTAAATAATTTAATTGTAAATCATGGTTGAAAATAAGTATTTGATCACCCACAAACAAGCCATATTTCTGGCGTCACAGACCTGTAACGTTTTCTTTAAGAAGATCTTCTGTCCTCCACTTGTTACCTGTATTAATGGCACCTTTTTGTCCTCGTTATCTGTATAAACGATATCTGTATAACGTTATCTGTTCACAGCTTCAAACAGTCAGACTACAAACTCAATTATGGCCAAGACCAAAGAGCTGTCAAAAGACACCAGGAAAAAAAATTGTAGACCTGCAACAGGCTGGGAAGAGTGAATCTACATCAGGCAAGCAGGTTGGTGTGACTAAATCAACTGGGGGAGCAATTGTAAGAACATGGCAGACATACAAGACCATTGATAATCTCCCTCGATCTGGGGCCCACGCAAGATCTCATCCCGTGGGGTCAAAATGATCATGAGAACGGTGAGCAAAAATGCCAGAACTACACAGAGGGACCTGATGAATGACCTGCAGAGAGCTGAAACCAAAGAAATAAAGCTACCATCAGTAACACACTATGCCGAGAGAGACTCAGATCCTCCAGAAGAGGATTGGGAGAATATCATGTGGTCAGATGAAACTTTTTGGTAAAAACTCAACTCGTCTTGTTTTTAAGGAAGAAGAACGCTGAGTTACATCCCAATAACACCATACCTACTGTGTAGCATGGGGGTGGAAACAGCTTTGGGGCTGTTTTTCTGCAAAAGGGACAGGACGACTGATCCTTGTTAAGGGAAGAATGAACAGGGCTATGTATTATGAGATATTAGGCCAAAACGTTCTTCCATCAGTGAGAGCATTGAAGATGGAACGTGGCTGGGTCTTCCAGTATAATAATGATTCCAAACACACCGCTCGGGCAACGAAGTAGTGGCTCCGTCAAAAGCATTTCAAGGTCCTGGAGTGGCCTAGGCAGTCTCTAGACCTCAACCCCATAGAACATTTGTGGAGGGAGTTAAAAGTCCGTGTTGCCCAGCGACAGCCCCAAAACTTCCCTGCTCTAGAGGAGATCTGCATGGAGGAATGGGCCAAAATACCAGCTACAGTGTGTGCAAACCTGCTGAAGACTTTCAGGAAACGTTTGACCTCTGTCATTGCCAACAAAGGTTATGTTTCAAAGTATTGAGTTGAACTTTTGCCATTGACCAAATATTTATTTTCCACCATAATTTGCAATTAAATTATTTAATCTTTACAGACCTCTCTCATCTTTCTACGTAGGAGAACTTGCACAATCCGTGGCTGACTAAATACTTTTTTGTTTTTTGCCCCACTATATTTTATTTTACATTCACAGAGTTGTCCCTAAGCCACTCCTGTGTTGTCTTGGCTGTGTGCTTAGGGCCATTGTTTTGTTGGAAGGTGAACCTTCGGCCCAGTCTGAGGTCCTGTGCACTCTGGATCAGATTTTCATTAAGAATATCTCTGTATGTTGCTCCATTCAGCTTTCCCTCAATCTTGACTAGTCTCCCTGTCCTAGTTGCTGAAAATCACTCTTACAGCAAGATGCTGCCACCAACATGCTTCACTGTAGAGATGGTATTTGGCAGGTGATGAGCAGTGCCTGGTTTCCTCCAGACACAATGTTAGAATTTAGGCCAAAAAGTGAAATCTTGGTTTCATCAGACCAGAAAATCTTGTTTCTCACATTCTGAGAGTCCTTTATGTGCTTTTTTGCAAACTCTGCCATAAAGCCCAGATTGGTGGAGTGCTGCAGTAGTGGTTGACCTGCAGGAAGCTTCTCCCATCTGCATACAGGATCATTGGAGCTCAGCCAAATGCACTGTGTTCTTGGTCACCTTTCGTACCAAGGCCTTTTTCCACCTGTAACAGCTTTACTGCCATTCAAGCCTTACTAGAGTTTGGAATATCGGGACAATTTTTTATTTTTTTTTGTAATGCATCCAGACCAGAGGGGAAGCTAACACAGTTAGGGCATAAGTCGGCTTCTTCTCTGCTACAGAGGAAGAATAGCTGTAGAAGCGTTGTTAAGAGTGAGAATGGGGTGATAGGGAAGCTGCTATTTACTATTCTTTTTCTGAGTGTTTTTATGTGGCTGGTGGTTGTAAGAACACCATGGATAAACTCAAGAGCAAGGGTTTATGGAGACCCAGATCCAACAGTTAGGGAAGGAATGCTCCTGGATATTCCTCTTCGCTTCTTCACATGCTTAGGGTTAGATTGGTTTGACTTTCTATTTTTGCACTGGATTAACTTTTTTCTCTTTATTGTGGAATGAGTCGAATATAGACAACTTCTTTTTAATATAATTTGTTTTGGTTATTGGTAGATAGTTATTCGAGCCTGGATGAGTCCTGCAGAGTACTCACTGAGGTGTACTTCTAGGTCGGTTGCTCCCACAGCCTGCATTCCCTTTCGCCAAGGTACCGGAAAGGGGCGTCCCATTACTACCTCATAAGGGGACAAATGGTCCAAAGCCATCAAGGAGGACATTCTCATGTCAGCTAAAACCAAGGGTAAGGCGTGAAGCCAATTTTTGTTTC
>JAJAGP010003777.1:0-64647 GCA_025084515.1 Ancistrus triradiatus | reverse complement strand
GTCTATAAAGAAATGACTACACATCTTGCATTTGCACTTCTTTTATTTGTTTATTGCAGGGATTGACCAGAAATTCCAAACAATATAAAACCAATGACAGGGTTTAGAACATGGTTATTTGCCTGGTGGAGCAGTAGTTGCAGGAGGAGCCAGTAACAGGGCCAGCAGGAGAGTGAGAAGTTGATTGTTGTTGTTGCCATTGTTGGTGTTGTAGGCATAGCCTGGGAAGAATCTTCCACCATAGGACTGAAATATTAACGGATGCAGTTAGTCAAATAATAATAGATAAGTTACTGCTGTTTAATGTAACTCTAGGTGATCTGCATAATGATGACTAAATGGAACGTACCTCTCCACTCGATGAACGCTTCTCTCGTTCATGCTCATCATCATCAGCCTGTAAAAACAACGTTCATTATAAAATCTGACATGGTAGATGGTAGAATTAAGAAAAATGAAGGATGGGTTACTATCACGGTTCAAATAACAGAACCACCATGTGGATCAAAATCAAGCACTGAGTAAAAAGTACACATGGAGTAAAAAGTTCAGGACTTACAAGAACTGCACAGCACAGTGCAATGAGACACACAGCAATGAGCGTGATCTTCATGGTTTTCTAGGAGTTTCTGGAAGATCTAAAAACAAAGTAAACAGAATATGAATGTACTTATTTGCAAATTTAAAACAGCACAACATTTAAATAAGGTATTAAATGAGGCAGAACTTCACTCTTACCTTTAGACAAAAGTAAAAGGACTGAAGATTCACAATCTCAGTTTAATACGCCTCCACTAATGCTATGAAACCTGCTTTTTAAAGAAATGTTCAGTCTACAATCGACCAATCGGCACTAAGCAGACTACAGTTACACAACTCATGAATCCTGGATAACTACTGCAGACAGTTGTGTGCAACATGCAAAATTAAAAAACCTCAGACGGTTAAGAAATAAGGATTGATTCAGACTTTCTGCTTTCCCTTACTTGAGAGATGAGGGAGAAATATTCAGCAGTATATAAGAACATCACTTTACATCCAAGGACTTCATGGACGGACTCCATGATGCACTCCACTCTTGACCAAGAAGACCAAAAAGACCAAGAAGGGTCGACTGGAATATTCCAAAAGGTATTTAGTTGGAGTTCTGAGACTCCAAGTGTGGAGTGACGAAACCAAACTGGAAATGTTTATCTTTTTGGATCAACGGTTTGTGTGGTGCAAGAAAGGTGAGGCAGGAACTGTGCTGCAGCAACTGGTGAGCTTGGCCGTGTGACTGGAATCATGGACTCCCAGAAATACCAAGCCATTTTCAGGAGGAATGTTATGCCTTCTGGGGAGAACTTGTACTTTGGGGGTAACTGGACTCTCAAACAAGACAAGACTTGGTTAAGGAATCAGTCCATTGATTCTGTGTAACAAAAAATATTCTTCCTTTGTTTACTGAGATTTATTATTGTATATTTTCATTCAATTCTAACCACAGAACCATAATAGATTAGGTGAGGTCAGAACATTTCTGATTGCAAGTTTATATATAATATCCACAAATTGTATACAGCCATTATATACCAATATTATTGTCATGTGCTATTAACACCACATAGAAGAGAATAGGCAATGATGGAGCTGATAAATAACATACTGCAGGTTTTTGTTGAAAAAATAAACCTTTAAATAGACTTATTTTAGTATTCCATGAAATGTCTGATTTTCATTCAGTCTTACGTTTTTAGTTCCTGTTTTTGGGGGTTTTATAACCTGATACATAATGTACTGCATTCAAATTATTTAAACTTATTGTGACAGACAATCACTCCTATTTGACACCCGACTCAGCTGAAAATTAAGTATTATTTTAGCCAGTCATTATTTGGGACACATTCATCTTAATTTTATGTATTTACACATGTAGCATAGCATAATAAACAACAATTTAAATGTACAGTATTGATTTTATCATAAAGTATTATTTTATAGTCTGGCACATAATAATCAGACTAATTAGTTTCATTAAATCATTTGTCATAATTATTGGCTCCTATAGAAATGTGTGTGGACAAAATGCAAAAAGCACGATTCCATTTCTGTTTGAGTATTTATGTTTAGCTAAACGTGTAAGAACTCTTAACCAGACATCTGTGATCTTCATTAGGGTATATATGAGGTGATGCAGAGGCCAAATTCAAAAAACAAAAGTAAAATTAGACCAAATTGTGTTGAACTTCAAATATGCATCAATAGCTATAAGACATTACCACACATCAGTCAGATATACATTTACAATTATTTTCTTCTTTATTTCAGAGACTGGCCAGAAATTCCAAACAACATTAGATGACAGGGTTAAGAGCTTGGTTATTTGCCTGGTGTAGCAGTTGTTGTTGGCGAGAGTCGGGCTAGCAGGAACTTGAAAAGGTCTCTGTCGTTGACGCCTGGAAAGAATCCTCCACCAAACAACTGAAAAATAAACAGATGCAGATAGTCAAATATCATACCGCAGTTAGTTCCTACCTCACAATCTGACGTTCTTGGAGTGCCAGTATGGGATGATAACGACCCTTTGACCGAAGCACTATAAGTATTTCTCCACCTTATACACATGTAACCTAGCAACAACGGCAGGCATAACAAAGCAGCAGCGTTATAATTATACATAAATTCTGTTCCTCGACTATAATGACTGAAGGCCATAGTCTGATGATGATGTTTTAGCAACGGAACTGTTTTACCTCACCAAATGTTGATAAACAAAAAGTTTTTTTCTGTCCAATAAATGGCAATAAGAGAACTGTAGTATAATTGCAATAATAACCTCGAGATTTGTGCAATAATGTGACATATTGGTACTGGTGTACAGATCTTCTGAGCCTGATCCTATGATCCCAGTACACCCATTCCAATATCTGATAGTCTAGCACTCCCTCTCAGAACTCTGGATGATCTGCATATTGATGACTACAAGTGTAAACATGGTCTAAAACTGCTCTTGTTGTGTGCAGACATTAAGTAGTGCTACCTACCTCACCACTCGATGAACGCTTCTCCAGTTCGTGCTCATCATCATGAGCCTGTAAAAACAACGTTCATTATAAAATCTGATCTCATTAGGAAGGTAGAATTAAGAAAAGTGAATGATGGGTTACTGTCATGTTTAATATAACAGAACCACCATGTGGGTCAAAACCAAGCACTGAGTATCCTTACAGATGGAGAAAAAAGTTCAGGACTTACAAGAACTGCACAGCACAGTGCAATGAGACACACAGCAGTGAGTGTGATCTTCATGGCTTTCTAGGAGTTTCTGGCAGACCTAAAAAATATAAAATGAACATGATATGAATGTACTGATTTGCAAATTTAAACCAACACAAAGATTTAAATAAAAATGTTCAATCAGACAGAACTTCACTCTTACCTTTAGATGCAGGTAAAACGACTGAAGATTCACAATCTCAGTTTAACACACCTTCACTAACGCTATGAAACCTGCCTTTTAAAGAAATGTTCAGTCTACAATCGACCAATCAGCACTAATCGTTACACAACTCATAAATCCTGGATAACTACTGCAGACAGTTGTATGCAACATGCACAATTATTAAACCTCAAACAATTAGGAAATAAGGATTGATTGAGACGTTCTGTTTTCCTTTAGTTGACTATGTTAAGCTGAGAGAAGAAATATTCAACAATATATAAGAACATCACTTAACAACCAAGGACTTTATGGAAGGACTCCACGCTCGACCTAAAATTGACCAAGAAGACCAAGAAGGGTCGATTGGAATATTCCAGAAGGTATTTAGATGGAGTTCTGGGACACAAGTGTGGAGTGACGAAACAAAACTGTAAATGTTTATCTTTTTGGATCAGCGGTTTGTGTGCTGAAAGAAAGGTGAGGCAAGAACGGTGCTGCAGGAGCTGGTGATCTTGACCGTCTGACTGGAATCATGGACTCCCAGAAATACCAAGCCATTTTCAGGAGGAATGTTATGCCTTCTGGGGAGAACTTGAACTTTGGAGATAACTGGACTCTCAAACAAGACAAGACTTTGTTAAGGAATCAGTTCATTGATTCTGTGTAACAAGAAATATTCTTCCTGTGTTAAAGACTGGTTTATAGCTCCCCATGACTCTAACTTTGATTAAGTCAGGGACATTGGTAAATACCTGCAGTACCAAGCCTTCGACAGTGGTTAGCGCTAAGGAAGAGGATTGTGAACAAAACATTATGAAACATCTTGTAACTTTTTTTTTATCGTCTTTGTTCACAGAGATATAGACAAGTGACTGAATCAGTTTTGTTTTAGATGATTTAATAACGACTATAGTTATGGCAAAAATATCAAACAAGTTACACAGAAGAACTGAGAAGGCAGGTGAGAGCTTATAGGAGCAATATCGATTTTACACAATTAATTGTTGTAGCTTTTTTATACAAAAGATATATACATTATATCCAAATATTCCAGCCAAATTGCTGAATTTATTTATTTTATATGAACTTCATAAAAATATTTCATCTAAGGGCCAATAAAATACAGTGGAACCGCCAGATTTGAACATAATTGGTTCCAAAAAGCTGTTTGAACTCCAATTAATTCTAAAGCAGAAGTGAATTTCCCTATAAGAAGTAATATAAATAGGATTAATCCATTTCCAACCCTCAAATGATTGTTTTACTGTCTATGCTCATATTTAACTAATGATTAAATGCACAAATAAAGCAAAGCAGTATAATTAAATAATAATTATTGAAATACATGAAATAAGTGAAAATAAAGTGAAACTATAGCCACTGCGGAAATCACAGTTTTGGCATGTCTTATCACAGGGGCAGCAGTGCCGAGACTGAGGGAGCGTCTGAAATCACACCCATAGACTGATTTAATATACATATACAAAATATAATAATAAAATAATATAATATGATATAATATACATAATATGCCCACGATCGTGTGCTAGTTCTTCTTCGTCTTTGGGTCTTATGGTGATTGGCATACCGTATTGGTGCATTACCACTGGCTGGATTAGATGACGTACATCATCTTTGGAAGATCGCACCATTGAGCGTTTTATTTAGGCTGCCCATGTTCAAAGTCTGAATTTTTGTTAGAATTGGGGGCAAAAAAGTTCAAACGAAGCAGTCAGTGTCCAAATTGTTTGAATTCTGATGTTCCACTGTAATCTAGTGCGCTGGTGGATTTTGGCTTGAAGGACTAAAGGTTGAATAATCAAGTCCCAGCACTGCCAAGCTTGAGCAAGGCCCTTAACCCAGGTTTGCTTGGATTACATTTTGTAAGGCAGTATCAGTCATAAGTCACTTTAAATAAGACCACCTACCAAATGACTACATGTATCCAAATATTCCACACAGTCCCACATTTAGTACAAATATTGCTTTTGTGTGTCGTTAACACAAAATAGAAGAGAATAAACAATGATGGAGCAAGGGGTTAGCAAGTGGTAGTAGGCACCATAAACTGTAACATTTCAAACAAATATGTAGATCCTCCAAGCAAACTTACTGCACAGAAATAATTTTGATTCATTAAAATAACTTGAGTTAAAGTACTCTTAGAGTGCACAAACAAATTTAGAGCAAAGTGTGCTGATGCTCATAAGTCCATAAACAGCCATAAGAAATGACCACACATCAGTCAGATATATATTTGCAATGCTTTCATTTTGTTTATTTCAGGGATTGACCAGAAACCACAAACAACATTAGGTCAGTCATATCAGGTCAGTCAGAACTTGGTTATCCAAGCAGGAAGGCCAGCAGGGCATTGAGTAAGTTGAAGTTTGGAACGACTCCTCCAGGGGACTGAAAAAGGTAACGAATGCAGTTTATTTGTTTATTTATTTACTTAAAGTTGCACCAGCATCAATGAATATTCACAGCAAGGAAAAGGTTACATTGATACTATTTGCACCAACACAGGGCCAATTTAGAGCGACCAATGAATGCATGTCTTTAAAGTGTTGGAGGAAACTGGAGTACAAGTAAATAAGGATACAGGGACACGGGCAGGATATACACAGAACACCCGAATAATCCCGAATAATCAAATAATAATTGATAGATTAGTGCAGTTTGATGTAACTTTCGAGGATCTGTATAGTGATAACTAAATGTGTAAATGAGGTCTAACACTGCTTTTTGTTGCATGCAGACTGTAATTAAGTAATTCAGTAGTGCTACCTACCTCACCACTCGATGAACGCTTATCCAGTTCATGCTCAGCATCATGAGCCTGTAAAAACAACATTCATTATAAAATCTCATTAGGAAGGTAGAATTAAAAAAGTGAAGAATGGGTTACTATCACGGTTAATATAACAGAACCACCATGTAGATCAAAACCAAGCACTGAGTAACCTTACACATGGAGTAAAAAGTTCAGGACTTACAAGAACTGCACAGCACAGTGCAATGAGACACACAGCGATGAGTATGATCTTCATGGTTTTCTAGGAGTTTCCGTCAGACCTAAAAATATAATATGAACAGAACATGAATGTACTGATTTTCAAATGTAAACCAACACAAAGATTGAAATAAAAATATTCAATCAGACAGAACGTCACTCTTACCTTTAGATGCAGGCAAAATGACTGAAGATTCACAATCTCAGTTTAACATACGTCCACTAACGCTAGGAAACCTGCCTTTTAAAGAAATGTTCAGTCTACAATCGACCAATTAGCACTAATCAGAATATCGTTACACAACTCATTAATCCTGGATAAATCCTGTAAATATTTGTATGTAAATATTTGTATCTAAAGCTCAAACAATTAGGAAATAAGGACTGATTCAGATTACCAGGTTTTTTTTAGTCAGTCATGTTAAGCTGAGAGAGATTTACAATGGAATGGAAGGGATAAAGCATAATGCCAGTAAACATCTTAAACAAAATATCTGCAGGACCAAGCCATTCATACATTGTCTTTAAATAATGAATTGTGTATTGTAAAATAAGATCAATGTTATATCACTATTACAGTATAGTACTGACCCCCATATCATGACGCTGGCGTGACCGTGCTTCACTCTAGGGATGATATTAGCCACAAAGCAAACAGGATGCAACAAAATTCAATTTGCAGTGACAGAGCAAAAGGTCTGAATACTTACAAAAATGACAGCGTTAAGGTTTTGTTTTATAAAACATTTTGTAAACCAAAAAGCTGTGGATCAAATCAGAAATACACAAATAGAATTCCTTTATCATTTAATCACTGTTGCTCTTAAACACAGATTAGTCAAAGAACTGCAAAAACAATAATAAGTTTGTTATTTATCGGGTTCATCATTGTCTGTTCCCTCTATGTTGTGTTAATAACACATGACAACAACATTGGTATAGAATGGTGGTGTATAATTTGTGGATATGAAAAAAATACTTCAGAAATATGAAAAAACTGAATGACAGTAGACAAGAATAAGTCTCAGTAAACAAAGCATGAATATTTCTTGTTACATAAAAGCAACGGACTGATTCTTTTACCAAGGAAGTTCACCACAGAATGCATAACATTCCTCCTGAAAGTGCCTTGGTATTTCTAAAATAAGACACGATTCCAGTCACACGGTCAAGATCGCCAGTTCCTGCAGCATAAAAATGTTCCCACGTTGTCATTGTACCTCCTCCATGCTTGATCGTTGGGACAGCATTATTTCGGTCATAAGCCTCACCTTTCTTGCGCCACACAAACCACTGATCCATACTGACAAACAATTCCAGTTTTGTTTCGTTACTCCATACACCTAAAATAAATAAATCCCGTAGATAGTTTTATGCAACATGAAATATTAGAATATTAGGATTGATTGAGGCCAATTCTTCAGTTAAATTGAGATGTGAGAGAGACTGCAAATTAATTAAAGGGATAAAACATAACACTGGGAAACATCTTAAGCTACATACCTGCACTACCAAGTCTTTCATACATTTCATATATATAATTAATTGTGTATCCTCAAATAAGTAAAAAATGACATTTATGCATACAGTATATCCTGTAAACCACGTGTTGGGAATTGTATAAAGAAATAATAGGCTGGAAGCTGTTCAATATTTTTTTACTTCTAAATTTGGATCCAGTGCTTTGAGAGACAGAATTTCTAAATTTATGCCAAACCATGATGACATGGTATAGAATAGTTTGCGTAATTAAGGTAAGTGATCTTCTTATAGTTTGGGAGTCTTGGGAGTTACTGAACAGTCATCATAGTTCAGTAACACCCGATAAGCGGATAAGACAACGAATGAATATACAGTACATATATATGTCTAAAGTGTCCCTGACTTAATCAGAGTCAGAGTTATGGGGAGGAGGGCCAAACCAGCAGCACAGGGCACAATAAGGATAAGGCATAAATCTATTGCAGGGCACACACACACATACAGTGGGGCAAAAACGTATTTAGTCAGCTACTGTTTGTGGGTGACCAAATACTTATTTTCCACCATGATTTACAATTAAATTCTTTAAAAATCCTAAAATGTGAGTTCCTGGATGTGTACCTATGATGAAAATTACAGACCTCTCTCATCTTTCTAAGTAGGAGAACTTGCACAATCAGTGGCTGACTAAATACTTTTTTGCCCCTCTACACGCATGGACAATCCAGATATACCAGATGACCTACAGGTCTTTGGAATGTGAGAAACAACTGGAGAACTCTGAGGAACCCCACACAGACTTGGGGAGAACATGCAAACTCAAGCATGGCAAGGAGTCAAACCAGAGATTCCTGGAGCTATGAGGCTTGGTACTGCAGATATTTAGTTTCAGGTGTTTCCCACAGCTAATGATGTTTTAGGCCATATTTATGCAGAAATATGGAAAATTCTAAAAAGTTCACAAGCACAACTCTATAGAGCAATTTAGAAAACCTTTTTCCATTGGGTCCAAATGCAAAAGATTTAAGCAAAGAATACTAAACAACTTCCAGCACATTGTTCCTTTACACAGTCCCCAACAAATGGTTCACAAACTATGCTGTATATATAAATGTAATTTTCCTAGTTATTTAAGAATGCACAATTAATTATATAAATGAAGTGTATGAATCGTTTGGTACTGCAGATATTTGGTTTAAGATATTTCTCAGTGTTATGTTTGATCTCTTTAATATCTTTGCAAATCTCCCTCAGCTCTCAGCTTAACATGGTCAACAGATACAACAGCACATAATCCGAATCAATCCTTATTTCCTAATTGTTTGAGGTTTAATAATTGTGCATGTTGCAGGCAAATATTTACAGGATTTATCCAGGATTAATGAGTTGTGTAACGATATTCTGATTAGTGCTGATTGGTCGATTGTAGACTGAGCATTTCTTTAAAAGGCAGGTTTCCTAGCGTTAGTGGACGTGTGTTAAACTGAGATTGTGAATCTTCAGTCGTTTTACCTGCATCTAAAGGTAAGAGTGAAGTTCTGTCTGATTGAACATTTTGATTTAAATCTTTGTGTTGTTTTAAATTTGTTAATCAGTATTCTGTTCATATTATATTTTTAGATCTGCCAGAAACTCCTAGAAAGCCATGAAGACCATACTCATTGCTGTGTGTCTCATTGCACTGTGCTGTGCAGTTCTTGTAAGTCCTGAACTTTTTACTCCATTACTTTTCTTAATTCTACCTTTCTAATGATATCAGATTTTATAATGAATGTTGTTTTTACAGGCTCATGATGATGAGCATGAAGTGGAGAAGCGTTCATCGAGTGGTGAGGTAGGCAGCACTACTGAATTACTTAATTACAGTCTGCATGCAACAATGTGTTAGACCTCATTTACACATTTAGTTATCACTATGCAGATCCTCCAGAGTTATATCAAACTGCACTAATCTATCTATTATTATTTGACTAACTGCACTGGGCGGCACGATGACGCAGCATGGATCCCTGGTTCAATCCCGACCTCGGGTTCTGTGTATATCCTCCCCGTGTCCCTGTGTGTTTATTTACTTGTACTCCAGTTTCCTCCCACACTTTAAAGACATGCATTCATTGGTCGCTCTAAATTGGCCCTGTGTTAGTGTAAATAGTATCGATGTAACCTTCTTCTTGCTGTGAATATTCATTTATGCTGGTGCAACTTTAAGTAAATAAATAAACAAATAAACTCCAACTGTTATTTTTTTCAGTCCCCTGGAGGAGTCGTTCCAAACTTTGACGCTAACTCACTCAATGCCCTGCTGGCCTTCCTGCTTGCACGGCTGCACGGATAACCATGTTCTTAACCTTGTGACTGAAATAATGTTGTTTGGGATTTATGGTCAATCTCTGAAATAAAAAAATGAAAGCATTGCAAATATATATCTGACTGATGTGTAGTCATTTCTTATAGCTGTTTATGGACTTATGAGGATCAGCACACTTTGCTCTAAAAGTATTTGTGTGTGTTGGGGGGGGGGGGGGGGGTATTTCAGTGTAAGTTCAGTGCTGACAAGCTCTGGCCAACAGGGTTACAGTCAGACATAAAGACAATAGTTGGTCATCTGTCTCCGATAAGTGTCTGGTCTGTTAAAAGGAATACACTCTTAGCATTAAATATATCTGTTTTACATCACAAGAAATTCTGGCCATCTGTGTCAGTCTGATATGTTTTCTGAGAAAAAAAAACAGTAGGGGTGACAATTATTACATATTCATCTAATCGATGACTTTATCACAGTTATGTAGGACTACAGAATGTGAATTGACTGTACTGGGTTTACTGAGGCAATTAAGTTTGTAAAAAATAAAATAAAGCAGTAAGTGCGTTCATTGAGACGTAAAGTGATTAGCGAAAACAAAAAAGTTTGAACTTCTAATTTGGTGCTGTAAACTGTAGGCTATTTGTTAGCTGTGCAGATAGTTCTATATTTTTGTCATGCTTTTTCATTTCTATTTTTGAATATTTGTAGGTATGTGTGTGAGTTTTTGGTTGCAGTGCATAATTTTGACAGTACTCAAACATGGGGTTGCACTTCACTTGTTGCATTCAGTGAACAAACAATTAAATTGTCCATCGCAATTATTGATTTGGCAGCTAACCGTCAGCCAGACTTTCATGTTTGTACAGCTTGACAGTTTAAAAAGTCCTATTTTGCCTGTTTTGCAAAAACAAGTTGTGCAGAGAGTCTGAGCGAGGAAGTGTGAGGGTTCCACATTAACACAAAAACAAACACGGGTATAAAAGCTTAGAGGGTCTGCATAATTTATTTGAAACTTGGCACTGTTCCTGTAACTTTAAAGAAATTTCGAGCAAAAGAAGCCTTCAATTCTTCATCCACGGCCTTCTTAAATGGCAAGAAATGTCATAATTTTATTATCATTTAAAAATAAGTAATATGTATAAGTAAAAAGTATTTTTTTGCATATATAGTGTATAGATTGTACTTATGATGTAAGTCTATTTGTTACGTTGGTTTTAGACTTCATGTTATCGTCTTTTTGTTTAAAAGAGACAATACTGACTTTTAAAAAAGACTCATGTTCAAACATATTGTTTTTAGGTTCACACCATAATACCTCAAGCTAGGTCATTTCAAGAAAACCAGAGCTCCTCTCTGAATTTTTCATGCACTCAGAGAATACACAAATGTCAAGCTGTACAAACATGAACGTTTGGCTGACGGTTAGCTGCCATATAAATAATTGCCAATAACAATTTAATTGTCTGTTCACTGAATGCAACTAATGAAGTACAACCCCATGTTTGATTACAGAACACTTCTCAGTCACATCTGACCAATCATTGTCTTTATTGCTGATATTAAGCCTGTTCATTTAAATTGTTATGTATTATGCTACGATAAATGTGTAAGTAAATAAAAATAAGATAAGTGTCTAGGCGGTACTTGAGCTAGGTCGAGTAAAACAGGAGTGATTGTCTGTGTCTGGCCTCAAAAGTTCTCATTAAGTTTTAAAAAATCGAATGCAGCACATTCAACGTTGCCAACTTTTTTCAGAGGAAAGTAGCTAAAGCCTGCTTGAAATGTCACTAAATGTTGCTAGATGATGTAATACGCTTATTTGCACATTTATGACATCATCACGTCATATTTACATGCTGCCTAGTGTTAGACGGTATCAGTGCTTTGTCTTGTTGCTTCTCTCTTACTCTTTGTACAAACTAAACCAAATAAAACTATGTGCATATTTCAAAAGAACAACACTAAATGTTGTACACAAAAAAAGGTGCTAGATTTGTCGCTAGTCACTTTTTTGAAAAGACAGTAAGTCAATAGGTCCAGCTACAACATCGTTAAGTTGACACCAACAATGAGCGCATTACGTATCAGGTTTTATATGACAATTAATTTTGAACAATCTGATTGGTTGAGAAACGTTCTCACCGTGCTCATATTTGTGATAACAACACAGCTTCTTTACAACAAATCCATATCACTCCACTGATGACGAACTTTATGCACAAGAACATATATGCAAGTAACGCAATTTCCCTAAAAAATAACTATTTTCTGCTGTTTCATTAGAGATGTTGTTGTATACTGCAGCAGATTTCTTCAGTACCTGATTGCAAGTTTATATATACTGCTCAAAAAAATAAAAGGGAACACTTGGAGTTGTATTGTGTTGTTTAAGTGTTCCCTTTATTTTTTTGAGCAGTATATATCAGATCCACAAATTATACACAGCCATTATATCCCAATATTGTTGTCATGTGCTATTAACAAAAAAATAGAAGAGAATGGAAGAGATCGAGCCGATAAATAACAAACTGTTACAGTGAAAAAGTAAACTTAGTAATTAAACTTATTATCTTTTAAATTTTTGAATAATCTTTATTACCTGACTCAATGTGCTGCACTGAAATTCCTCCAGATTCCTTAAATCATTTAATGATATTATCCACTGTAAAGGGAGAAATTTGTAAATATCTTTCAATATTTCTTTGTTTTTAAGAATTTCAATCATATTCTCACACATTTATTGATAAATTCGAGATCCTCTGGTCATCTTTACTCCTTAAAGTCTCAGCTTTTCATGGATACTGCTTTTGTACCAACTCTTGATTACAATCACCTACTTGAAATCATATAATTTTTTTTTTTATTACTAGCTCTAAATTTTCCCCATCCCAACGTTTTTTGAAATGTGTTGCAGGCCTGAAATGCAGCAATGAATGTCTATTAACAAATAAAAAGGTGACCAGAAAAAGCATGAAATATCTCAGGTTCATACTGACTACAATGAAATAAAAGTCAAAGGTAATGGAAGGAGCACTGCATTTTTTTTCATACTGTCCCAACTTTTTCTGAATTGGGGTTGTAAATGTACTGATTTTCAAATGTAAAACCAACACAAAGATTTAAATAAAAATATTCAATCAAACAGAACTGCATTCTTACCTTTAGATGCAGGTAGAACGACTGAAGATTCACAATCTCAGTTGAACACAGTTCCACTAAAGCTACGAAACCTGCCTTTTAAAGAAATGTTCAGTCCACAATTGACCAATCAGAACTAATCAGAATATCGTTACACAATTCATGAATCATGGATAAGTCCTGTAGATATTTTTATGCAACATGCACAATTATTAAACCTCAAACAATTAGGAAAAAAGGAATAATTCAGATGATCTGCTTTTATCAGTTGACCATGTTAAGCTGGAGAGCTGAGGGAGACTGCAAAGGAGTGGAAGGGATAAAACATAATATTGAGGAACACTGCAGTCTCAAACCTGAGAACAGATTCCTCATAGTTTGCATGGGGGCTTGAGTTTGCATGTTCTCCCCAAGTCTGTGTGGGCTTTTTCTGGGTACTCTAGTTTCCTCCCACATTCGAAAGAACCGTGTGTGTGTGTGCCCTGCAATGGATTGATGCCTTATCTAGGGTTGAATCCCTCCTTGTGCCCTGTGCTGCTTGTTTGCCCCTCCCCATAACTCTGATTACGTCAGGGACACTGGGATACTTTAGACATATATATGCCTAAAAGACCTTGAATTAATCTTTATCAATTAAATAACCCAGCAAACGAACAAAGAAAATGAACACTGTGTAGCACCTGTCAACATAGCGCAACAGCCACACTAGCTAGATCACTATCCCTGGACCAGTATCAACACTCCACTAGGTTCACTAAGGAGTGCTTGGATAAAAATGTGATGGACCAGGATACTCAGGACTTCAAACACAATGGTGTGTTTATTAACTAGAAAATGTATGTGTCTGTGTGTTTGGGCGTACTTGGAAAGAAAGGGAAAAAAAACTGTGTTCATTCAAATGTGGACCCACTCAGACTTCGACAATCACTCTATGAATCAATTAATAGCATGTAGTTCAACTAAGGTCAGATGTCGAATAAAGTTACCACAGACATGGAACACTCAATTCAACCTCAATAAAAGGAACGATATGTTTACATTTGAACACAACCAACTTTTACAGTCTTTCTTTGGTTCTGTTATGGTCACTGTTAGGATTGTCACATTTCTGTATGTGCATGTCAGAAAGTTTGGATCTGCACTACCCGAGTAGACTTAAACTTTATGTTTGTATGTGTGTATTTTGCGTGTCTGTCTTATCTGCATCTCTCTCTTTGTCTCTCAGCTCGGATGCTTGCGCTGCTGATGTCGCTCGCTCAGCTCTCTAGGAAAACGTAGTTTCAGCTAGGCTCGCCATCTTGCATCGGGGAAATCCACAAACTTTTCCCAGCAAAAAAAAATGATGCATGATGCAGCATGTCATTTAATAACACGATCTCAAACTGCTATACATATGCTCTTACAATATAGGGAGCTTACTTTAATAGGCATTACAAATGTATTGCTGATTTTAAAACCTTTTTATAATCACCACCTACCGGTGTGTTCAAGTTGTGTTGCTACTGTGGTGAAGGCTAAAAAGATTTCACTAAAGCTGAAAGAGGAGATCGTTTCATTGCACCACATGGTCAGTGGGTATAAGAAGGCATCCAGTACCTTGAACATTCCTTTATACTGAAGCTCAAACATGCCTGGCTATGGGAGAAGCCCAACATTTCAGCCAGAGGCCTCAATCGTCTCATCAGGACATGAAGAAAACCTCCATGTTACTGCAAAACACTTACAGGATAAAGACTGGAACAAATGTCAATAACGCTGACTCAATAACGTGCAAAAATGAGGATTGATTCATATGATCTGCTTTTCTCTATTTAAACGTGTTAAGAGATTTGCAAAGGAATGGCATGAGTCAAGCTGAGACATTAACCCATTTGAATGTCTCAATGTCTTTGAGTTCCACATAAGGAAATCAACCTAGAAATTCATGGACAGACTCCACCATGCAAGCCACTCTTGTCCAAAGAGCACAAGAAAGGACAATCTGGAATCATACACGCAGGTGTATGGGGTGACTAACCAAAACTGGAACTGGTCGGCCATATGGATCAGACACTCTTTGACACTCGATCTAGCTGAAACAACAGCCGAGACTCAAGGCAGGAAAAAGGCATTAGTTATTACTTTAAACCATCATTTTTTGGGACAGGTGTATCTTGTTTGTATGTATTTTCAGATTTATTGTAGCATAATAAATATTTTAAACATTCAGTCGATTCAAAAAGTAAGTAGATTTGATTTTAGATATCATTATAATTTGGAAATTGATATAAATGCCATTTATGCCCATCAGTCTACACTCAACAGTGCATAATGACAAAGCCATGTTTTTAGAATTTTTAACAAATGTTTTAAAAACCAAAATCTGAAGTCTGGCATTTTTGTAAGTATTCAGACTTTTGATATGAGGTGACACAGAGGCCAAATTCCTTTAATCGAATGAAAATGATTACACAGCACGCCAAACAATTAGGCCAAAGTGTGCCGATATTCTTAAATTTCTAATGTTTAAAAGAAATTAGAACACATTAGTCAGACATACATTTGCAGTGCTTTCATTGAATCCTATCTGAGTGATCGTTCATAATTTGTCCTTGTAAATAATTCATGCATGACACACAAAAGTAAATTATGGCATTCCCCAGGGGTCAGTGTTTGGACCTCTTATTTACTCTTTACATTCTACCATTAGGGAAAATTATTCATAAACATGGAATTAGTTTCCACTGTTATGCAGACGACACACAGTTGTATATATCAGCCAAACCAAACAAAATCACCAGACTCAGGAAGATTGTATTAACAAATTAAAAGACTGGATGTCTTGTAACTTTCTTCTACTGAATTCAGATAAACTGAAGTATTACTTGTTGGTCCGAAGGCTGCAAGGAAGAAGTTGACCAATCTAGTCTTAAATATTAATGCTTTCTCTGTCACCCCGAGCTCAGTAGTAAAAAACTTGGGTGTCACAATGGATTCACACCTCTCTTTTGACGCACACATCAGTCATATCACCAGAGTTGCCTTTTTCAACGCTATAATATCTCAAAAATAAGAAATATACCTTCTGTTAATGATGCTGAAAAACTGATCCATGCATGTATAATGTCAAGGTTAGATTATTGTAATGCCCTTTTTGCTGGTTGCTTTGGTAGATCCTTTAACAAGCTCCAAAATGCAGCAACACGAGTGCTTACAAGAACCAGAAAGTTTGATCATATTAGTCCTGTTCTATCATCTTTGCACTGGCTGCCAATTAAATTTCGTATTGATTATAAAATTTTATTACTAACCTATCAAGTACTACATGGCCTGGCTTCACAGTATTTGAGTGAACTAATTCAGCACTACAACCCATCACGCTTAATCTGTTCACAAGGTGCAGGGTTACTTTTAATCCCTAGGATTAAGTCACTACAGGGGGAAGAGCGTTCTCATACATGGTCCCCCTACTTTGGAATAGCCTCCCTGTCACTGTTTGTGATTCAAACTCGCTCTTTATTTTCATGTCCAGATTAAAAACACACGTATTTACTCAGGCCTTTGAGCAGTCTTAAAATACAAGGAAGGTCTCTCTTTAAGTTTAATAACTGCCGAGGGGGATCATGATATAACCTGCATTGTTGACGTTTTATTATGAATGCCTACTTCGTATCACGCTTTTAACACATTTTTGTGTTTCTGTATTTCTGAGATGGCGCAGACGCAAAACCCTGGTCTTGGTCTTGCGTCCTGAGGTTATAACCCACGGCCTTACTGCTGAAAGGACAACACTGCCTCCATCAACCTGAGGATGAAGCCCATAGATCCAGTGCTGCAGTTGACAACAATGCTTTTCCTACTTATCTGCCGAACGTACTGTAATCCTGTGGTGACTCTCTCTGTTCCAGTCCTCATACCATTACTCACCCATCAGAGGGTAATAACTTCCCTCCCCTCCTCCGGTCCCACTGAGCATGCATTTCCAACGAATCATTCCAATTGAGGACACAAAAACCTACAGTGACTCTTCTTATTGGACTAACTGTCCCAACTCACTCATTCCTTACTCTATATGCTATAGTTTTTTAAATTTTCCATTTTTTACTTTATTTCATCTTAGCCTATATGTTATTCTATTCTAATTTCATGTAGTGTATTTTATTTACATATATTCTTTAATTCTTACATTTAACATCCAGGCTACCCAAGGAGGTTGGGTCACTATTTGGGTCTTGGTCCTCAAAAGGTTTCTTCTCTGTAACATTTGGGGAGTTTTTCCTTGCCACTATCGCCTCAGTCTTGCTCAACTAGGACTTTGAGCCAATATATTTGTAAAGCTGCTTTCAGACAATGCTGTGTTGTAAACAGGGCTATATAAATAAATTTGCCTTGACTTGACTTCATTTCTTTATTTCAGAGATAGATCAGAAATCCCAAAAAACATTAGACCAATGATAGGGTTAAAGAACTTGGATATTTGCCATAACAAAGAAAAGAATAATTATAGTAGTAGGCTAAGTTGTAGTATCCTCATTCCAGCTACTCTCCAATCAGAAACCATCTACACCACCACCTTCGCCTTCGCCAACTCCACCACCTTAGCCACCCACAGTAGTAGTAGGAGTCGTAGTAGGAGTCGTAGTAGTAGTAAGAGTCGTAGTAGTAGTAGGAGTCGTAGTCGTAGTAGTAGTAGTAGTAGTAGTAGTAGGAGTCATAGTAGTAGTAGGAATCGTAGTAGTAGTAGTAGGAGTCGTAGTAGTAGTAGTAGGAGTCGTAGTGGTAATAGTAGGAGTCATAGTAGTAGGAGTCAGTCGGGTTAGCAGAGCCAGTAGGGCTTGGAAAAGTCTTTGGTTGAAGCCTGGAAATCTTCCAGGACGGAAGAACTGAAAAATAAACAGATGCAATTAGCCAAATAATAATAGATAGTACACTGCTGTTTGATGTAACTCTGGATGATCTTCATATTTACATTTAGTCATTTAGCAGACGCACTTATCCAGAGCGACAAACAACTGATTCAATCTAACAATTCAAACAATTTTTGGGGTAAGGGTCTTTGCTCAAGGACCCAACAATGGCAGCTTGGCACAGATGGAATTTGTTCCCTGGACCTTCTGCTCCACAGTACAGCCCCCTAACCACTAAGCCTCCACAGTCACACGACTAATGATCACTAATGTGTAAATTCAGTAGTGCTACATACCTCATCACTCGATGAACGCTTCTCCAGTTCATGCTCATCATGAGCCTGTAAAAACAACATTCATTATAAAGTCTGATATCATTAGAAAGGTAGAATTAAGAAAAGTATGGGTTGGGTTACTATCGTGGTTAATATAACAGAACCACCATGTAGATCAAAATCAAGCACTGAGTAACCTTACACATGTAGTAAAAAGTTCAGGACTTACAAGAACTGCACAGCACAGTGCAATGAGACACACAGCAGTGAGCGTGATCTTCATGGTTTTCTAGGAGTTTGTGAGATCTACAAATATAATATGAACATAATATGAATGTACTGATTTACAAATTTAAAACAACACAAAGATTTAAATAAAAAATATTCAATCAGACAGAACTTCACTCTTACCTTTAGGTGCAGGTAAAACGACTGAAGATTCACAATCTCAGTTTAATACACCTGCACTAACACTATGAAACCTGCCTTTTAAAGAATGTTCAGTCTGCAATCGACCAATCAGAATTAATTACAATATTGTTACACAATTCATGAATCATGGATAAATCCTGTAGATATTTGTATGCAACATGCACAATTATTAAACCTCAAACAATTAGGAAATAAGAATTGATTCAGATGATCAGCTTTTTTTTAGTTAACCATGTTAAGCTGAAGGATAAGGGATACTGCAAAGGAATGGAAGGGGTAAAACATAACATTGGGAAATATCTTAGCGTTTGAGAACTGTCACCTCACAGCTCCAGAAATCTCCAGTGTGACTCCTTGCTGGGCTTGAGTTTGCATGTTCTCCCCGAGTCTGTGAGAGTTTTTTCTGGGTTAGAAGAATTGTAGGTCACGGGTATATCTGGAGTGTCCCAGTGAGGATGTGTGTGTGTGTGTGTGTGTGTGTGTGTGGGTGTGTGTGTGTGTGTGTGTGTGTGTGTGTGTGTGGGTGTGTGTGCCCTGCATTGGATTGATTGCCTTATCTAGGGTTGAATTCTAGGCTTGTGCCCTGTGCTGCTGGTTTGGCCCTCCTCCCCATAACTCTGACTTTGATTAACTCGGGGACACTGGGAAGCTTTAGACATATATACATGTATACGCCTAAAAGATCTTAAAATAATCTCTATCAATTAAATAACCCAGCAAACAAACAAAGTAAATGAACATTGTAAAAATGATAAAATGATATCAAAGTGTGCCGATCTTCTTAAATCCGTTTTTAATATTCGGTTTGTAAGAAATTACAATACATCAATCAGATATAAATGTGCAATGCTTTAATTTCTATATTTCAGAGATTGATCAGAAATCCAAAAGAACTTTAGACCAATGAGTCCCTTAGGACTCCTGTGGAGAGCATAACCCTGTTGACCAGAACTGTGTCTTTGTGGCCTGTGAGGCCAATCTCCTTCCCCTTGTTGTCCCCTGTTCTCCTGAATCTCTGCACCTCCACTTTTCTGGCAGCCTGCTTTGTACTTGTCCGCACTGCTTTTTTAAGTTAGTCTGGGTCTGATATATTGCTGATATAATCACCACCTAGCGGTGTGTTCAGAGTGTGTTGCTACGATGGCTAAGAAGGCTAAGAAGCTGTTACAAAAGCTGAAAAAAAGATCATTTCATTGCACCAAATGGTCAGTGGATATAAGGAGATATCCAATACTTTAAACATTCCTTTATACTGAAGCTCAAACATGCCTGGCTATGGGAGAAAGCTCAACATTTCAGCCAGAGGCCTCAGTCATCTCATCAGGACATGAAGAAACCCTCCATGTTACTGCTAAACACTTACAGGATAAAGACTGGAACAAATGTTAATAACGCTGACTCAATAATGTGCAAATTATTAAACCTCAAACAATTATGAAATGAGGATTGATTCATATGATCTGCTTTTCTCAATTTAAACGTTTTAGAAATTTGCAAAGGAATGGCATGAGTCACGCTGAGACATTAACACATTTGAATGTCTCAACTTGAGTTCCACATAAGGAAATCAGCCAAGAAGTTCATGGATGGACTCCACCATGCTCGTCTAAGTCATTATCACGTTTATTAGATCCAATTCCTAGACGTTTACTCAAAAAATGTATACCTAGTATTATAGAGCCACTGCTTATTATTTTAATTTCAAATTCAATTCAAACTGTACCGTTATTAAAGCACTGATTAAAAAACCTGCTCTTGACCCTTGTGTGATATCTAATTACAGACCAATTTCAAATCTACCTTTCCTCTCCAAAATCTAATAAATAAAAGATTGGATGTCATTTAATTTTCTCTTACTTAACTCAGATAAAACTGAGGTTTTTTTAGTGGGACCCAAGACTGTGAGAGACAGGTTGGCTACATCTATCCTAAATCTAAATGGCTGTTCAGTATCGCCCAGTCCATATGTAAAAGGTGTCTTAGGTGTCTTATTTGATTCAGATCTCCCCTTGATGCGCACATTAGCAACATCATTCAAATTGCTTTCTTTCAGTTATGTAATATCGCTAAACTTAGAAATATCCTCTCTTTTAGGGATGTGGAGAAACTGATTCATGCATTTATAACCTCAAGGTTAGACTACTGTAACGCTTTATTTACTGGATGCTCTAGTAAATCTATAAATAAACTTCAATTATTTCAGAATGCAGCGGCTCGACTGCTAACCAGAACTAGAAAATTTTGTAATATCAGTCCTGTTTTATCATCACTACACTGGTTACCAGTTAGATTCTGCATTAATTGCAAAAACCTCTTGTAACATATAAAGCTCTACATGGCCTGGCCCCACATTATCTGGACTAGGACTTCTTTCAGTTCCTACAATTAAAAATGTCACAGCAGGGGAAAAGGCTTTCTCATACATGGCCCCCCAACTATGGAATACACTCTCCACTTTAGTTCAAAATTCAGACACTCTCCAAATTTTTAAGTCTAGGCTAAAGACATACTTATTTACACAGCCTTTTAGCTAGACTTAGACTGGGATGCATGGATCGAGTTACTGGGACATCAGTTGGAGGTAAGGCCGGGAGTGTCTGGTGGGCGGTCGGGCTGGACAGGGCTTTGGTTCACTTGATCTTGACTTGTGCATCCTCACGTTAAACTATGGGCAGAGCTGGGGGTTCATAGTCAAAATGTTTTGTGGTGATCTGGGATGTTTGGTTGCTGCCTTCTTGCCTCCCAGGGGAAGGTGATTTGCTGATGTCTCATGTGATCCCTCTTGGTTGCTTTATCTTCTTGTTCTCCTCGTTCTCGCCATGCTGCTATAGCTAATGTTCCATGCTACACATGGCATCAGTGATTGTTAATAGACTCTGAGCTCTTAGTCAATAAGTAACTACATTTTCTCTTTTCTCTCTGAGTTTGTGTTCCAGTAAGACATTAATTATTACTTTAAACCATCACTTCTTGTCACGGGGGGCCCAGGGGGGCGCACTGGAAAAAGCAGGAATAACGGAACAGAGTGCTGGAGACCCCGCTGAGAAGCGGGAAAAAAGGGACTAAAACTCAAAAGGGACGGATAAGGAACAAAAGGGAGTGCCTGTGTGTCTGCTTGAAGGCAGTCAGCAGCGGGATTCGATCCCAGGATGACCGTGCTCAGGGGCTGGGAATATTGCCACTGCACCACGAGGTCTGTGAAAAATGAGGGCTTAAAGATAAGGGCAAAAATAGGAGTTGCATTAAAACGCACTCAAAATGAGGATATAATAATGCAAAGGCTGAGGAGCAGCTCAGACAAACTGAGGACGGGATAATAATCCTTTTAGTATAAATCAATGGTGCTTAACCAGTGCGTAGGGGAGAAGGGGAGTTAATAGCGTTCTGCGTGTGTGTGTGAGAATAGCGCTCTGTGTGTGTGTGGCTGGCCGCGCGTGCGCAGAGGGACACCGAGGCATAGCGATACAAGCATGAGCAGCGTGTGTGCCAAACACGGGTGAGCATGTCCGAGGAGCGAGTGAGTGAGAGACAGAGCTCGTCACTCACCAGGCTTGGAGCGCACCAAATCTGATAACACAAGGGCGAATATCCGAAGGGGGAAAAGTGCTGCAGGCACCTATTGGAGAAGTGACCGGAGTGTGCGTGGAAACCGGTCGCCGAGGGGGCGTGTGGAGGAAGGTAAGCGGCGTTACTGATCTTTCCCTTTCCTAACCAACTACGGCCCTAGCGATTACCTCAAGCCTTTAGCTTTATGAGATCCCGCCTCCTTAACAAGACGGGGCCACCGCTGTCCTTAACCAGGTACGGAGGTAGGCAACGCCGCTCGAGTAACGTCGTGGTTGCAACATGCAAAAATAGCTGAGAACGCTTAGGATGCTCCTTTTACAGGGGGGCAGCTGTGGCGTTAGGTGGAACCGCAGCGCCCTCTAGCAGCCAGAATGCGCCCTCTGATAGTACCCCCCCCCCCCCCCAGGGGCGACTCCTGACATCCCCAAGTCAGCGGCACGGCGCATCCGGAAATCACAAACGAGGGATTGGTCCAAAATGCACGGGCACCCATAAGTGTTCCTCAGGGCCGTGCCCCTCCCAGTCAACCAAGTACTGGGTGCTACCCTGAACCCAGCGGGAGTCCAGCAGCCAGCACACCGTGTAGGCCAGGGACCCTTGGATGGTCCGAGGAGGGGGGGGTGGGTTAGCTGGGATGCAGGTCTGGCAAAGATAGGGCTTAAGCTGGGATGTGTGGAAGGTGGGGTAGATCCTCATAGAGGCGAGCAAGGCCAGCCAATAACTGACTAGATTCACCCGACGAACCACCTTGAAAGGTCCCACATATTTGGGGGCCAACTTGCCTGAGGAGCCCTTAAGAGGGAGATCTCGGGTAGAGAGCCAGACACACTGTCCTGGGCGATAGGAGGGGGCGGGCCTGCACTTGCGGTCAGCTTGGAGCCGCACAGATTCCGCGCTGCTCTGGAGGGCTGCCCGAGCCTTGATCCAGGCCTGTCGACATCGGTGGACGAACTGTCTGGCCGAGGGAACCCCCACGTCTGCCTCCTGGCGGGGGAAAAAGGGAGGCTGGAAGCCGAACTGGCATTCAATGGGAGACATACCAAGGGCCGAATACCAAAAAGTGTTATGGGCAAACTCGGCCCAAGGCAGATGCTCAGCCCACGTAGAGGGATTACCTGCCATCAGATACCGGAGCATGCATGCCAGGTCTTGGATAACCCGCTCCGTCTGGCCGTTCGACTCAGGGTGAAAACCCGAAGAAAGGCTGGCCGTAGCCCCGACTAAACAGCAGAAGGCCGTCTAAAAGCGGCTTACGAATAGGGGGCCGCGGTCGGACAGCAGGTCCCAGGGAAAACCGTGGACCCGGGCGACGTGGCAGAGAATGAGGTCCACCGTCTCCCTGGCAGACGGCAATTTGGGCAGTGCCACAAGCTTGCACCCCTTGGAGAAACGGTCCATGGCAACGAGAACGACTGTGTTGCCTCTCGATGGGGGCAAGCTCGTGACAAAGTCCAGGGAGATGTATGACCACGGGCAGGTGGGGATGGGAAGAGGCTGAAGATGGTCCGGGGGCACGAACTGCCTGACATCGTCCTCCATGTGCGGCCACCAGAAACTCTGCCGGAGGAGCTTATAAGTGGCCGTGTGGCCGGGATGCGCTGCAAAGGAAGATTCGTGCCGCCAGCACATCACCCAGAGGTGAGCGGCGGCAGGGACAAACCTGCGGCCCGAAGGACCATTGCCGGGGTCAAGCTCGCGGGGAAGAGCCTTGGTGACCACGTCGTTGATGGCCCAGGTGACGGCCGCGACCACCCAATGACTGGGGAGGATGGGATCCTGGGGGGGGTCAGAGTCCGGGGGTTCCCATTGTCTGGACAGGGCGTCTGGCTTAACGTTTTTGGAGCCAGGCCGGAAGGTGACCGTAAAGTTGAACCTGGCGAAGAACAAAGACCAACGAGCTTGACGCGCATTGAGCCTCTTGGCCTGTTGAATGTACGTCAGGTTCTGATGATCTGTCCACACCAGGAAGGGGACCTTGGTACCTTCCAGCCAGTGACGCCACTCCTCAAGTGCCAATTTCATGGCCAGGAGCTCCCAGTCCCAATGGGGTAGTTGCGCTCAGCGGGGGATAACCGCCGCAAGAAGTAAGTGCAAGGGTGGAGCTTGCAGTCTGGCCCCGTGCGCTGGGAGAGGACGGCCCCCACGCCGATATCGGATGCGTCTACCTCGACGATGAACGGCTCATCCGGGTCTGGGAACCTGAGAACCGGGGGGTTAATGAGACGGTCCTTGATCTCCCGGAACGCTGGTATCCAGCGAAAGGGGCCTGGGGTCTTGCGTGTGAGGGCGGTGAGAGGAGCAGCGATGTGTGAAAATAGCGCTCTCTGTGTGTGTGTGTGGCCGGCTGCGCGTGCGCAGAGGGACACCGAGGCAGAGCGAGACAGGCACGAGTAGCGCACGTGTCAAATGCAGGTGAGCGCGTCCGAGAAGCGAGTGAGTGAGAGACGGAGCTCACCAGGCTGGGAGCGCACTATATCGGATAACACAAGGACGAATATCTGAAGGGGGAAAAGTGCTGCAGGCACCTATTGGAGAAGCGGCCAAAGTGTGCGAGGAAACCGGTCGCCGAAGGGGTGTGTGGAGGAAGGTAAGCGGCGTTACCGACCTTTCCCTTTTCTAACCAACTACGGCCCTAGCGATTACCTCAAGCCTGTCCTTAACCGGGTACGGAGGTAGGCAACGCCGCTCGAGTAACGTCGTCCTCGCAACATGCAAAAATAGCTGAGAACGTGCCATAGGCTTAGGATGCCCTCTGATACTTTTGGAACAAATGTATCTTATCTGTATGTATTTTTAGATTTATTGTAGTGTAATAAATATTTTAAATATAGAGTTGATTCAGAAAATAAGTAGATTTGATTTTGGAAATCATAATAATTTGGAAATGGATATAACTGCCATTTACGCCCATCAGTATACACTCAAAAATGCATAATGACAAAGTAAAAACATGTTTTTAGAATTTTTAACAAATGTTTCATAAACGAAATTCTGAAATCTGTCATTTATGTAGGTATTCAGAACTTTTATATGAGGGGACACAGAGGCCAAATTATTTTAATTGTTCTTCAGAATGGAAATTACTACACAGTACACCACAAAATTATATCAAAGTGTGCCGATCTTCTTAAATCCATTTTATAATATCCGGTTTGTAAGAAATTACAACACATCAGTCAGATATAAATTTGCAATGCTTTAATTTCTTTATTTCAGAGATTGAACAGAAATCCCAAAGAACATTAGACCAGTGATAGGGTTAAAGAACTTGGATATTTGCCTTACAAAAAAAAGAATAACTATAGTAGTAGGCTAAGTTGTAGTATCCTCATTCCAGATACACTCCAATCATCAACAACCTCCGCCACCGCCACTGCCACCGCCACCGCTACCGCCACTGCCACTGCCACTGCCACCGCTACCGCCACTGCCACCGCCACCGCCACCGTCACTGCGACCACCTTTGCCACCGCCAACCCTACCACATGTGCCACCTACAGTAGTAGTAGGAGTTGTAGTAGTAGGAATCATAGTAGTAGTAGTAGTAGTAGGAGTCGTAGTAGTAGGAATCATAGTAGTAGTAGTAGTAGGAGTCGTAGTAGTAGGAATCATAGCAGTAGTAGTAGTAGTAGTAGGAGTCGTAGTAGTAGGAGTCGTAGTAGGAGTCAGTCGGGCTAGCAGAGCCAGCAGGGCTTGGAGAAGTCTTTGGTTGAAGCCTGGAAATCTTCCAGGACGGAAGAACTGAAAAATAAACAGATGCAATTAGCCAAATGATAATAGATAGTATACTGCTGTTTGATTTAACTCTGATGTAACAACTGATTCAATCTAACAATTCAAACAGTTGTTGGGGTAAGGGTCTTTGCTCAAGGACCCAACAATATCAGCTTGGCACAGATGGAATTTGTTCCCTGGACCTTCTGCTCCACAGTACAGCCCCCTAACCACTAAGCCTCCGCAGTCACAGGAATAATGATCACTAATGTGTAAATTCAGTAGTGCTACATACCTCATCACTCGATGAACGCTTCTCCAGTTCATGCTCATCATCATGAGCCTATAAAAACAACATTCATTATAAAATCTGATCTCATTAAGAAAGGTAGAATTAAGAAAAGTGAAGGATGGGTTATTATCATGGTTAATATAACAGAACCACCATGTAGGTCAAAATCAAGCACTGAGTAACCTTACACATGGAGTAAAAAGTTCAGGACTTACAAGAACTGCACAGCACAGTGCAATGAGACACACAGCAATGAGCGTGATCTTCATGGTTTTGTAGGAGTTTGTGAGATCTACAAATATAATATGAACATAATATGAATATGAATGATTTACAAATTTAAACCAACACAAATATTTAAATAAAAATATTGTCAGACAGAACTTCACACTTACCTTTAGATGCAGGTAAAACGACTGAAGATTCACAATCTCAGTTTAATACACCTCCACTAACGCTATGTAACCTGCCTTTTAAAGAAATGTTCAGTCTACAATTGACCAATCAGAATTAATCACAATATCGTTACACAATCCATAGATAGATCCAGTAGATATTTGTATGCCACATGCACAATTATTAAACCTCAAACAATTAGAAAATAAGGACTGATTCAGATGATCTGCTTTTTTTAGTTAACCATGTTAAGCTGAAGGATAAGGGATACTGCAAAGGAATGGAAGGGATAAAACATAACATTGGGAAATATCTTAGCCTTGAGAACTTTGAGAACTGTCACCTCATAGCTCCAGAAATCTCCAGTGTGACTCCTTGCCGGGCTTGAGTTTGCATGTTCTCCTTGTGCCTGTGAGACTTTTTTCTGGGTACTCCAGTTTCCTCCCACATTCCAAAGAATTGTAGGTCACGGGTATATCTGGAGTGTCCCAGTGAGGATGTGTGTGTGTGTGTGTGTGTGTGTGTGTGTGTCCTGCAATGGATTGATGCATTATCTAGGGTTGAATTCTAGGCTTGTGCCATGTGCTGCTGGTTTGGCCCACCTCCCCATAACTCTGATTAAGTCAGGGACACTGGGAAGCTTTAGACGTATATACATGTATACACCTAAAAGATCTTGAATTAATCTTTATCAATTAAATAACCCAGCAAACAAACAAAGAAAATGAAAATTGCTGATATAATCACTACCTAGCGGTGTGTTCAGAGTGTGTTGCTACCATGGTGACAAAAAAAGAAGATCATTTCTGTTGGATAGTTATTCGAGCCTCGTCCTATCCGACCCCCCCTGTGCAGGTCCCGTCCATGCAGCGCTGGGAGTTCAGTGAAGAAACCAAGCTTTATCAGCAGCATAGGGTTTATTCAAGGATCTCAAAATAGACATACACATACAGCGGTACTTATACTCTTGCAAGGCGGGCTCGCGTTGGAACAGAAGGGGAAGTAAGGAGGGTGAGGGTACACATGTTCATGGGAAAAGGAGAAGTTACAAAGTTACAGGTCGGAGTGACCCTGGTCACAGAACCAACTATGTCCAAAACAGGAAAAAGTCGTGGAGTAGGTCATGGTGCTCTAAGCCTTGCAGTTTTCAGAGCAGGGACAGAACATTCTGTACAAAATAACAACGCTGGCAACAGAGCCATGTAATATCGTGAACTGTTAATACTGATTATATCTTTCAATCCCCTTTTTGATACTATCATTAAGCTAGTATCACTATTTAAACGGCGGCTAACTGGTCCCTAGAAACAGTTGTCACAGCAGCAGGAAGAAGATGACAAACATAGCATGACTCATTTGTATACAATTTTGCAGTCCAATTGGCATATTGCCAAAAGGTATTATCATGTGGACTTGATGTCACTTGCGGGATGCAGACGTGTAGCAATCCTAAGACTAGGATCCAGCCGACAGCCATACTGGTCACTGGCTGTGTATCAGTTGTCAGACGATCTTGTGGTTCGAATGATAGGGACCCCTCTTCGTACCGGCGGCAATTGCCAGTCACTTTTTATCCTTTCAGCTCCTTTGTGACTCACCGACAGGCCTCCCTCGATTACTGGGTGTTCCCAAACGCCAGAGGTAGGCTCCTGCAAGGACTTGTCAGCTGTTGTCAGTGGTTACTGAAAGATAAAGAAATCATTACTTCATGGGCACTGGATTTGACGCAGTGACCGGAGAGGGGGCTTTCTTGATCCTTGTTGCATGGATCCACTGTGGAAAAAGATCAGTCAGTACGGCGGTCCTAGTTACAGCAATTACTTCTGCAGGACCACTGTATAAAGGATCAGATAAAGTCAGACTTTCTCGGTCCAATCTTTTGATCAATACTTTGTCTCCCACCTCAATGTCGTGGGTATGCCCAATAGGGATGATTGGTTTCTTTTGATTTACCCTTATCCAATAATCGTTCAAATTTTGGATGAGTCCTGCAGAGTACTCACTGAGTTGTACTTCTAGGTCGGTTGCACCCACAGCCTGCATTCCCTTTCGCCAAGGTACCGGAAAGGGGCGTCCCATTACTACCTCATAAGGGGACAGATGGTCCAAAGCCATCAAGGAGGACATTCTCATGTCAGCTAAAACCAAGGGTAAGCTGTGAAGCCAATTTTTGTTTCCCATGTCTTGCATGGTTTTCCGTAATTTGCTTTCCAAGGTACGATTGGTCCTTTCCACCATGCCGGATGATTGGGGGTGGTAAGGAATGTGGAATTTCCAATTGACTTTTAGCTCAGCGCATAATAATTGTGTGACTTTTGAAGTGAAAGGAGTACCTTTATCAGAATCCAGTCCCACAGGTATCCCGTATTGTGGGATAATTTCTTGGGTCAGTTTTGCCACCACTGTCTTGGCGTCTTCCTTAGCACAAGGAAACGCTTCTACCCACTTCGAAAATTTGTCTACCAGTACCAGGAGATATTTGTAGGGGCCCCATTTTGGCACATGCGTAAAATCGACTTGCCACTCCTGAAAAGGAGTGTCTGGAGTTGGGATGTGTTGGTGTATGGCACCGGGCTTTGAAACATTGTTTTGGGCACAGGTGAGACACCTATCGAGGATAGCGTGTGTATCTTTGTGCAGATTCTGAATGCAGAAGACATCCATGAGGTCCTCCGCTACCCCTTTTCGTCCGCGATGAGTGGGGCCATGAAACTCACGGACGAGAAAAGGAGTACACGGACGAGGGAGACAGATTCGGCCTTTGGCGTCAACCTTGATGCCATTCACGATGCTGCAGCCGTGTGATTGCCAGAACTCACAATCAGAGGGCGAGGCGGAAGCCTGTAAACTAGGCAAATCGACATCTGGTAAGACAGCACTTACCATGTGACTACGAGAGACCAAACAGGTATTCAGGAAAGGAGACGGGCTACCAGAGGAAGCAGCCTGCTTAGCCATGCGGTCAGCAAGGGAATTACCACAGGCCTCGTCCGTGTTGTCATGAGAATGAGCCTTAGTTTTGACAATGGCTAAAGATCTAGGCAGAGAAAAGGAAGCAATCAGGTCCTATACAAGAGTTTGATGCGAAATGGGCTTACCATCAGCACCTATGAAGCCTCGAGACTCCCAAATGCGACCCATGTCATGAGCTACCCCAAAGGCGTAGCGAGAGTCAGTGTAAATAGTCACGTCATGGTCCTGTGAGATCACACACGCACGGGTTAATGCATACAGTTCAGCAGCCTGAGCGGAAGAAAAAGGCAAGGAGAAAGCCTCTATAACAACATCAGGTAAACGACAAACAGAATAACCACACAAGAAAATACCATTTGCAGGCTTAGAACAGGAACCATCGACAAAGAGAACATCTCCTGTTGGGAGAGGGAGAGAAGACAGATCAGCTCTGATGCTGGTTTCGTGCACAATGGAAGACATGCAATCGTGATCAGTGTCATCAGTAATTGGTTCACAGTCATCCTGCGCGTTTATAAGGCGCTGCAGGGCATGCGCATGCGTGTCATGTGAGGACGTCGATTTTATAGTCAAGTTTTCGGTGCCCGGTGAGATGGCCTCATAACCTGATCGGCGCCGAGCGGACAGGTGTCGTGTACTTAAATGACGTAAAATGTGCGTTACCTGGTGGGAAGTGTGAAGTATCAAAGGGTGCGACAGGACAATTTTCTGAGCATCCGTCACCATCGACGCACAGGCGGCGACAGCACGCGGACATGAGGGCAAACCTTGTGCCACGGTGTCTAAAGTTTTAGAGAGATACGCACATGGGCGTAGACCACCTCCGTGCCGCTGTGCCGGGACGGCGGCCGCAGAGCCTAGTTGCTGTGTGACCCACAAGTGAAAAGGCAGGTCATAGTTGGGCAGGCCTAGTGCAGGGGCAACACACAGGGCCCGCTTCAGTTCAGAAAAGGCATTGTTCATGTCATGAGTCCAGACCAGAGGTTCTGTCAGAGGATCATTGTGGCGAATGGCGGAGCGCAGGCATTTGTCATAGTATGAGCAGTCGGGTATCCGTTGCCTACAATAGTTCATCGGTCCCAGGAAGGCCATAGACGCGTGCTTTGTCGCAGGGCGTTCAGTGTTGACGATAACTTGTATTCGGTCTCGTGTCAGACGGCGACAACCTTGGGAGAGTTCGTGTCCCAGATACTGAACGGAGGGAAGGCAGCATTGGAGCTTGGAACGAGATACCTTGAAACCCTTTTCAGCCAGTCTCTGCAACAGAATGATAGTGGCTTCTCTGCAGGTGGGCTCATCAACAGCAGAGACGAGAAGGTCGTCAGCGTACTGCAACACAACAGAGCTAGGGGGAATGGTCAGGTCCCGTAACGCATCTCGGACAGCAGCGGCAGACACTGCAGGTGAATCAATGTACCCCTGAGGGAGTCTTGTCCATGTGTACTGTCGGCCCCTGTGCGTAAGGCGAACAGAGGCTGTGTCTGCTTTCCAACAGGAATGCTGAAAAAGGCAGAACATAAGTCAATCACAGAGAAACAACAATGATTGTGAGGAATCGAAGCAATTATAGAAGGCACATCTGGCACTATTGGAGCAACTGGAATAACAATTGAGTTAATTTTTCTGAGGTCTTGTGTGAAACGCCATGAGCCATCGGGCTTGGGAACAGGATTAACTGGTGTGTTGTATGGACTTGTGCACGGAACCACCACACCTTGCTGTAGAAGGGAAGAGAGAACACAGTCAATATCGGCAGCTTTAGCTGGTGTTAGGGGGTATTGTCTAATGTATACAGGATCAGTATGTTTGATAGTGGCCTCATAGGGGGCGCAGGAAACAAACCCCACATCGTCCTTATGATCAGCCCACAGAGTAAGCGGTAACTGTTGTAGAAAAACAGGAGGAGTGTTAGAGACGGACAAATACACTTCCTCAATGTCTCTTCTAGAGAGATGACAGAGAGAGAGCAGTAAAGGAGGGGTGACACACATCAGGCACACACACAGTCAATCGTGAACCACTGAAAGTCCTTCCCAATAAAGAAAAAGGGCAATCGGGCATGTACACAAAAGAATGCATCAGATACAAAGAAGGGTCATCAGGACAAGGTACAGGCAGTAGGGGAGTAAAATAAGAGTCAAAAGGAACCCCGTCAATTCCCACAGAGCTAACCGACGTGAAGAAAGAGCACCCCCGTAAGATTGTCCCAAGGAGGACATGGTAGCACCAGTGTCCAACAGGAACGGATATTCAGTTTCTCCCACAGACAACATGATAATAGGCAGGTCTCTGTTAGCTGGGGAAGTGAACGAGAGGTTCAACATACTAATGGTCGTGGGCTCCTTACTCTGTAGGCACCCCTAGTAACTCTGATAGGGTCTCTCAGGGCCCGGTGGAGCGGGACCCCGGTGTTGTGTCTGGTTTTGCCATTGTTGCGGAGGCGGCGGAAATTGTTGTTGTCCACTGGGCTGACGGCCCTCAGTATAGCCTGAGGCCTCATTTCTCTGTTTCTTTCTACACTCACGTATCCAATGACCTTCCTTACCACAATAATGACATTTCCCTTTCTTTTTCTGGCCCTGGCTATCACGACCACGACCTTTATTCTGCGGTCCACCTCCTGCTACACTCAAACATGCCTTATTGCCTGCTTTGGTTTCAAACAAACCGTCAGCTTCCAGTGTACGCAATTTCTTAGCAGCATCCACAATCTTTAGATTAGATCGATCACTCAACTGGAATTTGAGGGCTGTTTGCACTTCAGGGCAACAATTAGCCAGAAAAGTACAAAGGAAAAGGGGATTAGGGTTCTGTTCATCGAGGTCCATGCCACCCAGATGACGCCACACCTCGGAGAACCTATTCCAGAAATGACTAGTGGTTTCAGCCTTTTCCTGCTTAGTAACCTGAGAAACCTGAGTAACCTGAGAAAGGTCTCTGCTGGCTTCCTTCAAGCCCAGCAGATATTTTTTCAACTGATCGCTCAAAGTGGACAGCGTATTTGGCTGACTCCAAATAAAAACACTCTCCACGGTCTCTCGTACCTTCTTTCTGCCCTTTGGACTGCTTTCCTCCCGAATGATTTCGGTGTCTAGGTCATCAGTGTCTGGCCTTAACAGGGGCACATGTAAAAGTAAGTTCCCTTCATTATAGCTGTCCCCCAATTTATTCTGCAAGATAAAACGATAGTCAGCCCCGGCGAGCTGGCAACTGCGAGAAAATTTGATCAGAGCGTCCACGAAAGGGAGCGCATTACTAGGGGATGGTAGAAGATTAATGATATCCTTCAGCGTGGAAGGATTTGGTGGTGATATTTTGTATCCTCGTGGGACACGTTTCCAGACAGCGGCCACATTAGTGAGTGGCTCAGAATCAGAATCCTCCTCGGAATCTGAGCTGACCCCTGAGGACTTTTCTTTCCTCTGCACGGGGTTTTTTGGTTTTGTGGCCGACTCTGGGCCACTTGGTTCGGCCTCTGATTTATTCTCAATGATTGTAGTTGTTTCAGTAATCTGCATAGCAGCTATTAAGGGTGCCTGTGGTGCCGTTGGTGGCGGGGGGTCATATGGCAGTGGATGAGGCAAGTTTTTAGGCATTGCTTTCGCCTCTGCTGGTTTAACGGATTTCAGGGAAGTCGCCTTAGGGATTCCCTTCAAAACCTTCTTTGGCGTATATAAGTTATGATAACTATCCCAGATCTTTTTCATACCATACCATTGACGATATCCCTCACACATATAGTCATAATACCATTCAGGGTCCCCCATGCCATCAAAAATCATTTTATACGCTGACTGTAGGTAACCTGGATCAAAAGGTACCTCCCTAGGGTAAGGGCGAATTTGTGGACTGCCCTCAGTTCCATCCAGCCAAATTATCCAGCCATGGGCCTGACATTATAAAACCCAATCCACAACGAAACATTCCAATCCGAGGGGGTTTCCCCTAGATCAGGCTTAGGGTAAGAACCACCCATACTCACACCTCAGTATATTATACACAATCACAATCAATCAATACGGAAGGACCGGCACAGGTCATACGTCGTCCCTAGTGTCTAAACTAGCACTGAGTATCAGACATATAATCCCCGAAGGATCTACAAATCATCGAGTGATACCGCCAGGCAGGTAGTCAAACAAATCATGTCTTACCTGACCAGAAGTATCACGTCGGGTGTCACCAAGAAACTGTTGGATAGTTATTCGAGCCTCGTCCTATCCGACCCCCCCTGTGCAGGTCCCATCCGTGCAGCGCTGGGAGTTCAGTGAAGAAACCAAGCTTTATCAGCAGCATAGGGTTTATTCAAGGATCTCAAAATAGACATACACATACAGCGGTACTTATACTCTTGCAAGGCGGGCTCGCGTGGGAACAGAAGGGGAAGTAAGGAGGGTGAGGGTACACATGTTCATGGGAAAAGGAGAAGTTACAAAGTTACAGGTCGGAGTGACCCTGGTCACAGAACCAACTATGTCCAAAACAGGAAAAAGTCGTGGAGTAGGTCATGGTGCTCTAAGCCTTGCAGTTTTCAGAGCAGGGACAGAACATTCTGTACAAAATAACAACTCTTGCAACAGGAGCCATGTAATTATTGTGAAACTGTTTAATACTGATTATATCCTTCAATTTCCTTCAATGCCCAAATGGTCAGTGGGTATAAGAAGGCTCCAGTACCTTGAACATCCTATATACTTGAAGCTCAAACATGCCTGGCTATGGGAGAAAAGTTCAATCAACATTTCAGCCATAGGACTCCGTCGTCTCATCAGGACATGAAGAAACCCTCCATGTTACTGCTAAACACTTACAGGATAAAGACTGGAACAAATGTCAATAATGCTGACTCAATAACGTGCAAAATTATTAAACCTCAAACAGTTATGAAATGAGGATTGATTCATATGATCTGCTTTTCTCTATTTAAACGTGTTAAGAGATTTGCAAAGGAATGGCATGAGTCACGCTGAGACATCAACACATTTGAATGTCTCATCGTGAGTTCCACATAAGATAATCAACCAAAAATAAATGGACTCCACCATGCTCCTCTAAGTCATCATCACGTTTATTACATCTAATTCCTAGACGTTTACTTAAAAAATTGATACCTAGTATTATAGAGCCACTGCTTATTATTTTAATTTCAAATTAAATTCAATGAGTGCTGTTATTAAACCACTGATTAAAAAAGCCGCTTTTGACCCTTGTGTGATATTTAATTATAGACCAATTTCAAATCTACCTTTCCTCTCCAAAATCTAATAAATAAAATATTCGATGTCATTTAATTTTCTCTTACTTAACTCAGATAAAACTGAGGTTTTCTTAGTGGGACCCAAGGCTGTGAGAGACAGGTTGGCTACATCTATCCTAAATCTAGATGGCTGTTCAGTATCGCCAAGTCCATATGCAAAAAACTTAGGTGTCTTATTTGATTCAGATCTCCCCTTTGATGCACACATTAGCCACATTATTCGAATTGCTTTCTTTCAGTTATGTATTATTGCTAAAATTAGAAATATCCTCTCTTTTAAAGATGTGGAGAAACTGGTTCATGCGTTCATAACCTCAAGGTTAGACTACTGTAACGCTTCATTTACTGGATGCTCTAGTAAATCTATAAATAAACTTCAATTATTTCAGAATGCAGCGCCTCGAGTGCTAACCAGAAGTAGAAAATTTTGTCATATTACCTCGTTCTAGCCATGCTGCTATAGCTAATGTCCCAAACTACACATGGCATCAGTGATTATTAATAGACTCTGAGCTCTTAGTCAATAACTAACTACATTTTCTCTTTTCTCTCTGAGTTTGTGTTCCGGTAAAGCATTAATTATTACTTTAAACCATCACTTTTTGGAACAAATGTATCTTATTTGTATGTATTTTTAGATTTATTGTAGCATAATAAATATTTTAAATATAGAGTTGATTCAGAAAATAAGTAGCTTTGATTTTGGAAATCATTGTAATTTGGAAATGGAAATAATTGTCATTTACGCCCATCAGTCTACACTCAATAGTGCATAATGACAGAGTAAAAACATGTCTTTAGGATTTTTAACAAATGTTTTAAAAACCTAATTCTGAAATCTGTCCTTTATGTAGGTATTCAGAACTTTTATATGAGGGGACACAGAGGCCAAATTATTTTAAATTGTTCTTCAGAATGAAAATGATTACACAGTACACCAAAAATGATATCAGAGTGTGCCGATCTTCTTAAATCCGTTTTATAATATCCGGTTTGTAAGAAATTACAACACATCAGTCAGATATAAATTTGCAATGCTAAAGAACATTAGACCAATGAGTCCCTTAGGACTCCTGTGGAGAGCTTAACCCTGTGGACCAGAACTGTGTCTTTGTGTCTCCTTCTCCTTGTTGTCCTTTGTTTTCCTGAATCTCATGTCTGCACTTCCACTTTTCTGGTACCCTGCTTTATTCTCATCCATGTTTTGTTCTGCTTTCTTATGTTAGTCTGGGTCTGTCTGGTTTCCTCACTTTTGTGTTCCTGTCCTTTGTGCTTCGGAGACGGACCTTCGAGAGGGGAGCCCTCCAGCTTGCATCTATCTAGTTTAGCTCCCCCTGTCTTCTTTCTGTTTCAACAGCAGGTGGGGCTGTTGCCACCTGCTGTCCTTTCCTATAAATACCCGTCTTCCTGTTCACTTCCTTGTCTGGCTTCTTCACTTTATGTTTTGCCGTGGCTCCATGTGCTCCTGTCTCCCTTGCTTTTGTCCTTATCTTTGTCTTGTCTGTGTGTCTTGGTCTGTTTCCTTGTCTTGTCACCTGTTGACTTCTTCTATTTTCAAGCTTAGCCTTATTTGTTGTTAGCCTGTCAGGGTATTGTGTGTGTTCTTTGTTAGCTTCAGCCTTGGTTGAAATCTTGTGCGTTATTGGATGTATGTTGTCTCTGTCATCATTTTTAGTTTAGGTATGCTTTGTTTCTTTGTGTTATTTATCACTATGTCCCTTGTAAATAAACCTTTCACACTTGCACTTACCTCTGCATTCCTCGTCCGTCCTTGCTCTGAGCGTGACAAACATTAAATTGCTGATTTTAAAATCTCTTAATAATCACCACCTAGTGGTTACAACAGCTGAAAGGGGAGATCATTTTATTGCACCAAATGGTTAGTGGGTATAAGAAGGCATCCAATACCTTAAACATTCGTTTATACTGAAGCTCAAACATGCCTGGCTATGGGAGAAAGCCCAACATTTCAGCCATAGGACTCAGTCATCTCATCAGAACATGAAGAAAACCTCCATGTTACTGCTAAACACTTACAGGATAAAGACTGGAACAAATGTCAATAACGCCGACTCAGTAACTTTCAAAATTATTAATCCTCAAACAGTTAGGAAATGAGGATTGATTCATATGATCTGCTTTTCTCTGTTTGACCGTGTTAGAGATTTGCAAAGGAATGACATGAGTCACGCTGAGACATTATCACATTTGAATGTCTCAATGTCTTGGAGTTCCACATAAGGAAATCAACCTAGAAATTCATGGACGGACTCCATCATGCTCGTCTAAGTCATCATCACATTTATTAGATCCAATTCCTAGATGTTTACTCAAAGACGTTTACTCAAAGCTTGGGTTCCAGAGCACAAGCTACCAGAAACCAAGCTTTTTGGTTTAAATCCTACTTGACTGATCAGTACCAGTTTGTTTATGTACCGGTAAATAATCTACATACTAAACTCTCAAAAGTAAAGGACAGTGTGAAAAATTGAGGATTGTATAAAGGGAATAAAAGATTGGATGCAATTTAATTTTCTTTTACTTAACTCAGATAAAACTGAGGTTTTATTATTTGGACCCAAGTCGGCTACATCTATCCTAAATCTAAATGGCTGTTCAGTATCGCCCAGTCCATATGTAAAAAACTTAGGTTATGTTCCGGTAAGGCATTAATTATTACTTTAAATCATCATTTTTTTGGAACAATTGTATCTTATTTGTATGTTTTTTTAAGATTTATTGTAGCATTATAAATATTTTAAATATACAGCTGATTCAGAAAATAAATAGATTTGATTTTGGAAATCATTGTAATTTGGAAATGGATCTATTTGCAATTTACGCCCATCAGGCTACACTCAATAGTGCATAATGAAAAAGTAAAAACATGTTTTTAGAATTTTTAGCAAATGATTTAAAAACCTAATTCTGAAATTTGTCATTTATGTAGGTATTCAGAACTTTTATACGAGCTGACACAGAGGCCAAATTATTTTAAATTGTTCTTCAGAATGGAAATGATTACACAGTACACCAAAACATGATATCAAAGTGTGCCGATCTTCTTAAATCCATTTTATAATATCCGGTTTGGAAGAAATTACAACACATCAGTCAGATATAAATTTGCAATGCTTTTATTTCTTATTTCAGAGATTGATCAGAAATCCCAAAGAACATTAGACCAATGATAGAGTTAAGAGCCTGGATATTTGTCTTAACAAAGAAATTAATAATTACAGTAGTAGTAGGCTAAGTTGTAGTATCCTCATTCCAACTACAGTCCAGTCAAGGGACCACCATCATCAACCTCCAGTAGGAATTATAGTAGTTATAGTAGCTTGCATCCATCTTGTTTAGCTCCCCCTGCTTTCTCCTTCCAACCCAGCAGGTGGGGCTGTAGCCACCTGCTGGTCTGTCTCCTATATAAACCCCGCTTCCTGTGCACTTCCTGGTCTGGCTTCCTTCACTCCCTGGTTGCCTTGGCTCTCGTCTGCTTCTGTCTCTCCTCCTCTCCTGGTTTGTCCCCTCAGCTTTAGTCTCTGTTCCTCTGTGTCCTTTGTATTTCATAGTTGTCTTAGCTTTAAGTTGTGTTTGTGTTTAGCATTGTTTCTGTGTATTAGCATTAGCCTTGTTAGCTTTGTTTGTCACATGTTAGCTTGTTCCATGTGTTAGATGTTTGTAGTATTTCTGATTGTTAATAGTTTATGTCTGTTTGGTTTGTATGCTTGTTTCACCATGTTCACTGTAATTAAACCCTCACCACTTGCATCTACGTCTGCCTTCTGTGTTCTCTCTTGTCCTAAGCGTGACAGTAAGCCAGACCGTTTAAAGGATGTAGCAAGTGTGTCCCCAGTACTCTGTAGTATGTGGTCAGAGTCCTCAGCGGATGAGTATCCGGAGGACTATTTAAAGTGGGAGTACCATCCCTCTTTAACCCAGCTCAGCCAGGACTCTGAGATGGCTATTTCTTGTCCGGCCGTAATCCTCCAAGGCTCGGACAGTGGACCCTCTCGTGCAGCCAGAAAGCGCTGCCGGAGGCGGAGGACCACACCCACTCGCTCAGCACCTGAGCCCACGCCCTCTAGCTCGACGCTGGAGCCCACGACCGTCCATAGCGCATCACCTGTCTCTGAGCTGGAGTCGTGCCCTCCTTCTGGCCTCCCACCACCCACCCGGGTTCGTGACGAGGACTTCTCTTGCCAGCAAGTCGCTGGCAACCTGTTCAGCCAGAGCCCGACGGCAACCCCGCTCGCCAGGAGCCCGATGGCGACCCCTGCACAGGTCAACGCTACCCCTGGGTCTCCTACAGACTCCAGATCATGGACCGCACCCCCCTGGTGGAGGACAATGCCGCACCTGGTGGTTCCTGCAGCCACCAGGACTTTCTGGCCCGGGACTTATGGGCATAAGGGGCCCTTTAGGACTCTTTACGAGAGTCCAAACCTATGGACCAGAACTGTGCCTGTGTGGCCTGTAAGGCCTGTTTCCCTCCCTGTGTTGTCCCCCTGAGTCTCCTGTCTGTACCTCCTCTGTTCTGGCCCCCTGCTTTGTTCTCGTCCGTGTTTTGCTCTGGGTTATGTAACGATGATGCAAGCCTTTAGCTTGGAGAGACAGTATTATAGATTCAACAGTAGTGAATTGAATATCCAGGGTGCAGCAACGACAGGGCGATCCAAAAATGTTATATTTACTGTGAGAGGGGCATGGTCTGGAATGACTATTGGATGATACTCAGTAGAAGTGACTTTAGGAATGAGGGAACTGTCCACAAAAAAATAGTCAATATGAGAGTAAGATTGGTGCGGATGAGATATTCTTTTAGAGATTCTTTAGCACATGGATTATAAAATCTGAATGGATCAACTACAGCATTTTTAGTTATAAAATCAGAAATTGACTGGGACATCAAAGGCTTAGTTAGTAAACGAGGATTGGAATGATCTAAACCCGGATCAGTGATGCAGTTCATATCACCACCCATTATCAAAAAATAAGTATTTAAAGAAGGAATAGAACCAAATAGTTTGTTGGTAAAATTAGGGTAATCAAAATTGGGAGCATATACATTTAGCAACAACACTGGAGTGTTAAACAGAGACCCTCGAACAATCAGATATCTGCCATTCACATCTGCGATAAAATTATCCACTGTAAACTGAATCCCTTTTTTAATTAAAATAGCTACTCTTCTGGTTTTTTAATTGAATGTTGAATGAAAAATATAGTCAACCCAAAAAAACTTTAATCTACAATGATCAGTATTACGAAGATGTGTTTCTAGTAAAAATGCAATATCAACATTTAAACGTTTTCGGTGGGCAAATATCTTTATACGCGTAACGGGACTGTTCAAACCTCTAACATTCCAACTCACAAATCTTACAGAAGCCTCATTACCCACAGTATGTGATTGAGAATCAATCATCTGAATGGCTTGCATCTAAACAATAAAATAGAAATGATGCCGGCTGACTGAAAGAGGAAAAGAAGTGGGGAAGGACGAAAAAAAAGAAGAAGAAAAAAAAGAGAGAGAGAGAAAAGGTAAAAAAGCCACATAAACCCCCACCCAATGTCCTCTACCCACCCAAACACGAGGACTACTACGGCTCAATCAAGAGCCAACCCTATGTAAACAACACCCCCGATTACACAGCATGGCCTAACAAGTGGAACCCGCAGAGCTGTATATTCGCACAAAAAGTACAATGAGCACCTTTGAGGTACTAAGGTGAACAAGAAAAATGTATCACTGACTGAATACTAACTAATAGTTAAATAAAAAATAAAATAAATAACATCACCCCTGTATAAACATCTATAGAGTAGGGAAGTATTTATAATAGTATAATAAAGTAAATCTGTTAGAAAACAATAACACACAAAAAAAAAAAAAAACCTTCAACATTTTGGGCACAATATGGCTCAACAGCATTTAAAAAAAGGGAAAAAATGTGCAAAAAAAAAAAAACCCGGTCTCCTACCGGAAGAATTAGTTAGATAGCATAACAACGAACCGCATGGCCGCCTCAGGTGAAGTGAAGTCGTGATGCTTTCCTCCGTGTGTGATCCGAAGGCGCGCTGGATAAAACATGCCGTATTTAACCCCTTTCAGTAGTGCGGAGCTTCTTATGAACATCGTTGAACGCAGCACGAGCTCTCACAGTCTTGGCAGTAAAATCGGGAAAAAAAGAAAGTGTCATGTCCGAAACTGTGACCCGCTGTCGTTGTCTCGCTTTCCTAAGGATGTCCGCAGAGTCTTCATAGTAGTGTAGCCTCATTATGATAGGACACAGCGGTGCCCCGGGCTTCAGTCTGGGTGCCAGGGAGCGGTGAGCTTTATCCACTAGCGGGCCTTTATCTAAGGAAAATGCTTCTTTAAGAAGCTTGTACACGCTAGAACTAGATAACGAAAAAGAGTCACCCTCTGGAACTCCCAAAATCCGGAGATTTTGACAGCGAGATCTGGACTCCAAGTCCTCACATTTAGAATCCAGTCTGCTGAACTCTTTTGACAAGAATTCAACTTTAGCCTGTAGCGCGTCCACATCATCTGTACATACCGACAGGGAATGCTCGATGTCCGAAACTGTGGTCTTTATGCTGACGAACTCGGATCTTAACGCTGCAAAATCCCGAGTTAACTCTGCCTTCATATCTTGAAGCTCCATTTTAATCTTAAAATGATGATCCTTCAAAACTTCTTGGAGCCCTGACACAACAGCGCTAACAAGCTCGGATTTTAGCGCCGCAACGTCGAAAGCAGAAACCGGTGTAGCATACGCCTCTGCTGGAGAACCGGCCGCACGAGCAGGCGAGGTTGCAGCGTGCACAACAGGCCGAATGATCGACTGTGACAGAGCAGGCGTTTTGCTAAGTTTAGGAGTCATTACGATGTAGACAATCGATGCAACGAAATTAACTCTACAATAATAGAAGCAAGAAAGCCAACAAATATACACAAGGTGCGTCAAAACACTGAAAAAACAAATTCGCTCCGCAGGAACCACCGAACACACAACTACTCTATGCCGAGTCAACCCGGAAGTCGGTTCATGTGTTTATACCCTCAAGGTTAGACTACTGTAACACTTTACTTGCTGGATGCTCTATTAAATCTATAAATAAACTTCAATTAGTTCAGAATGCAGCGGCTCGAGTGCTATCAAGAACTAGAAAATTCTGTCATATCAGTCCTGTTCTATCATCACTACACTGGTTACCAGTTAGATTCTGCATTGATTGCAAAAACCTCTTGTAACCTATAAAGCTCTACATGGCCTGGCCCCACATGGTCTGAGTGAACTCCAGAGTCTTACCATCCAGCTTGTCTACTTTGTTTGCAAGCTCTCCGAGATCGTGTTCCGGTAAGGCATTAATTATTACTTTAAACCATCATCTTTTGGAACAAATGTATCTTATTTGTATGTATTTTTAGATTTATTGTAGCATAATAAATATTTTAAATATACATTGATTCAGAAAATAAATAGATTTGTTTTTGGAAATCATTATAATTTGGATATGGATATATTTGCCATTTACGCCCATCAGTCTACACTCAATAGTGCATAATGACAAAGTAAAAGCATGTTTTTAGGATTTTTAGCAAATGTTTTAAAAACCAAATTTTGAAATCTGTCATTTATGTAGGTATTCAGAATGTTTATACGAGGGGACACAGAGGCCAAATTATTTTAAATTGTTCTTCAGAATGGAAATGATTACACAGTACACCAAAAAATTATATCAAAAAGTGTGCCGATCTTCTAAAATCCTTATTATAATATATAATAGTTTGTAAGAAATTACAACACATCAGTCAAATATAAATTTGCAATGCTTTTATTTCTTTATTGCAGAAATTGACCAGAAATCCCAAAGAACATTGGACCAATGATGGAGTTAAGATCCTAGATATTTGTCTTAACAAAGAAATGAATAATTACAGTATTAGTAGGCTAAGTTGTAGCATCCTCATTCCGACTACAGTCCAGTCAAGGGACCACCATCATCAACCTTCAGTAGGAATTATAGTAGTTGTAGTAGGAGGACTAGTTGTAGTAGTAGCAGTCAATTGGGCTAGCAGAGTCAGCAGGGCTCTGAGAAGTCTTTCGTTGCAGCCTGGAAATCTTTCACGGGCGAACTGAAAAATAAACAGACTGGATTAGCAAAATAATAATAGATAATATGCTGCTGTGATCTTCATTTTTACAATTAGTCATTTATTCAAAGCGACAAACAAGTGATTCAGTCTTACAATTCAAGCAATTTTTGGGGTAAGGGGCTTTGCTCAAGGACCCAGCAATGGCAGCTTGGCACAGATGGGATTTGATCCCTGGATCTTCTGGTCCACAGTACAGCCCCCTAACCACTAAGCCCCCACAGTCACCAGAATAATGATCACTAATGTGTAAAAGAGGTCTAAAACTGCTCTTGTTGTGTGCAAACAGATTACGGAGTTCTACCTACACTTCGACTCACACGTTTCTCCCGTTCATGCTCATCATCATGAGCCTGTAAAAATAACATTCATTATAAAATCTGATATCATTAGGAAGGCAGAATTAAGAAAAGTGAAAGATGGGTTACTAATACGTTTAATATAACAGAATCACCATGTAGATCAAAATCAAGCACTGAGTAACCTTACACATGGAGTAAAAAGTTCAGGACTTACAAGAACTGCACAGCACAGTGCAATGAGACACACAGCAGTGAGCGTGATCTTCATGGCTTTCTAGGAGTTTCTGGCAGATATAATATGAACATGATATGAATGTACTGATTTACAAATTTAAAACAACACAAAGATTTAAATAAAGAACTTCACACTTACCTTTAGATGCAGGTAAAACGACTGAAGATTGACAACCTCAGTTTAACACACCTCCACTAACGCTATGAAACCTGCGTTTTAAAGGAATGTTCAGTCTACAGTCGACCAATCAGCACTAATCAAAATACAGTTACACAACTCATTAATCCTGTAGATATTTGTATGCAACATGCACAATTATTAAACCTCAAACAATTAGGAAATAAGGACTGATTCAGATGATCTGCTTTTTTTTAGTTGACCATGTTAAGCTGAAGGATGATGAAGATTTGCAAAGGAATGGAAGGGATAAAACATAACATTGGGAAACACCTGAAACAAAATACCTGCAGTACCAAACCTTTGAGTACTGTCACCTCATAGCTCCAGTTTGAGTCCTTGGCAGACTTGAGTTTGCATGTTCTTCCTAAGTCAGAATGCATGTCTAGCAGTGAACGATTTCTCACCAAGAGGTACAACTTCTAGCCTCTGCTAGACTTTTTTTGTGCTGTTGGTTTGGCCCTCCTCCCCATAACTCTGATTAAGTCAGGGACACTGGGACACTTTAGACATTTATATGTACACGTCTTACAGATCTTGCATTAAGTCTTTATTAAATAAATAATTCAGCAAACAAACAAAGAAAATGAGCGTTATATTGCTGATTTTAAACCCTTTTTATAATCACCACCTAGGGGTGCGTTCAAGGTGTGTTGCTACCGTGGTGAAGGCTAAGAAGATTTCACAAAAACTAAAAAAGAAGATCATTTCACTGCACCAAATGGTCAGTGGGTATAAGAAGGCATCCAGTACCTTGAACATTCCTTTATACTGAAGCTCAAACATGCCTGACTATGGGAGAAAGCCCAACATTTTAGCAAGAGGCCTCAGTCGTCTCATCAGGACATGAAGAAAACCTCCATGTTACTGCTAAACACTTAAAGTGTGACCAAATGAAGACGGGAACAAATATGTCAAAGTCAACCATAAGAAGATAACTTAACATCCAAGGACTTAGTGGATGGACTCCACCATGCACGTCACTCTTCACCAAGAAGCTCAAAATAGAACACCTGGAATGTGCCAGAAGGATTTTGGATAAGCCTGTAGAGATCTGGGACACAGTTGTATGGAGTGACAAAACAAAACTGGAACTGGTTGACCAAGTGTTATGCCTTCTGTGGTGAATTATTTATTTATATATATTTATATAAACTACTTTTTTGCCCCACTGTATTTATCAGACCCACAATTTACACACAGCCATTATATACCAAAATTGTTGTTGTGTGTTATTGACACCACATAGAAGAAAATAGACCATAAATAACTACTACAGTGTAAAAGTATGCTCGTGTATTATCATATTTGCACTTGTATGTATAATCTGTGTTTAAGAGCAGAACTGATTGAAGGATAAATTAATTCTTTTTTTATTTGATCTGCAGGATTTTTTAGCTAAAGCTTTTAATGTATTTCCCTTAGATTTTCATAACATTTCCAGTCTTTGATTATCAGCCAGAAAATAATCAAATTAAATCAAAATAGCACATGTATTTATATTTGTATAGCACCGTTACACAATGGGTGTTGTCACAAAACAGCTTTAAAGACTAAGAAATCGTGTGTCATAATATGGCTCCCATAGAAATTAGTGTGGACAAAATGTAGTAACAGGAGCTGTCGTAGTTGGAGGTGTCAGTCAGGCTAGCAGAGCCAGAAGGAGATTAAGAAGTTGGTTGTTGTGGAGGCCTGTACAGAACCTTCCACAGTAGGCCTCAATAAAAAGAGAGAAAAAACAGAAGTGATTAGCCAAATAATAATAAATAGTACTGTATACTGCTGTTTGATGTAACTCTGGATGAACTTCATATTTACATTTAATCATTTAGCAGATGCCCTTATCCAGAGCGACATACAACTGATTCAGTCTTACAATTCAAGTAGCTTTTTTGGGTAAGGGCATTTGCTCAAGAACCCAAGGGGTTTGATCCCTGGACCACAATCCAGCCCCTTAACCACAGTGTAAATGAGGTAAAAAACTGTCTTTGTTGCGTGCAGACCGATTAAGTAGTGCTACCTACCTCACAGTGCAATGAGACACACAGCAATAAGTGTGATCTTCATGGTTTTCTAGGAGTTTCTGTCAGATCTAAAAATATAATATGTACAGATCAGAAATTTACTGATTTTCAAATTTAAAACAGCTCAAAAATAAAAATGTTCAATCAGACAGAACTTCACTCCTACCTTTAGATGCAGGTAAAACGACTGAAGATTGACAATCTCAGTTTAACACACCTCCACTAACGCTATGAAACCTGCCTTTAAAGAGATGTTCAGTCTATATTTGTCCAATCAGCACTAATAAAAATACAGTTACACAATTCATGAATCATTGATAAATCCTGTAGATATTTGTATGCAACATGCACAGTTATTAAACCTCAAACAATTAGGAAATAAGGACTGATTCAGCTGATCTGCTTTTCTGTAGTTAATCGTGTTAAGCTGAGAGCTGAGGGAGATTGCAAAGGAATGGAAGGGATAAAACATAATATTGGGAAATATCTGAAGATAAATATCAAGCCTTTGAGAACTGCCACCTCACAGCTCCAGAAATGACTCTTTGCCGGATTTGAGATTGCAAAACAAGGCGACGGTGGCAGGCTGTTAATGGCAGGACACGTAATGGGTGCTGTGACGACAAATTGGGTGTGTAGTGAAGGTGCCCCCTGTGTCTGGGTGGTGGATAACAACACTGTGGGAGCTGCTCATGCATGTTGGCGGATCAAACGATCCTCTCTACTGGTGCACTTTCTGGGTCTGTTTGCTGTATGTTCGTGCCCTCAAGGAACCACTGCTCCCATCACCTCCTAACAGCTGGGTCAGAATGACCCAGAGGTGGGTAATTTGTGGAAACGTCCTTCCTGCTTCTCTCAGTCCAATGATGCTCCCTCTCAAAGTCTGTCAAACAGACAAAATGTCTTTGAGTGCGTCGTACATGGCCCCCCAACTATGGAATACACTCTTCACTTTAGTTCAGAATTCAATTTTAAGTCTAAGCTAAAGACATACTTATTCACACAGGCTTTTGGCTAGACTTAGACTGGGATGGCTCGGGTTACTGGGGCCTCAGTCGGAGGTAAGGCCGCGAGTGTCTGGTGGGCAGTCCGGCTGGACAGGGCTTTGGTTCACTTGATCTTGACTTGTGCATCCTTGCCTTAAACTATGGGCAGAGCTGGGGTTCATAGTCAAAGAGTTTTGTGGTGATCTGGGATATTTGGTTGCTGCATTCTTGCCTCCCATGGGGAGGTGATTTGCTGATGTCTCATGTGATCCCTCTTGGCTGCTTTAACTTCTCGTTCTCCTCATTCTAGCCATGCTGCTATAGCTAATGTCCCATACTACACATGGCATCAGTGATTGTTAATAGAGTCTGAACTCTTAGTCAATAACTACATTTTCTCTTTTCTCTCTGAGTTTGTGTTCTGGTAAGGCATTAATTTTTACTTTAAACCATCACTTTCTGGAACAAATGTATCTTAATTGTATGTATTTTTAGATTTATTGTAGCATAATTCTAATAATAAATCATTATAATTTGGAAATGGATATAATTGCCATTTACGCCCATCAGTCTACACTCAAAAGTGCATAATGCTAAAGTAAAAACTAAGTAAAAAAAAATTTAACAAATGTTTTAAAAACCTAATTCTGAAATCTGTCATTTATGTAGGTATTCAGAACTTTTATATGAGGGGACACAGAGGCCAAATTATTTTAAATTGTTCTTCAGAATGGAAATGACTACACAGCACACCAAAAAATTATATCAAAGTGTGCCGATCTTCTAAAATCCGTTTTATAATATCTGGTTTGTAAGAAATTACAACACATCAGTCAGATATAAATTTGCAATGCTTTCATTTCTATATTTCAGAGATTGATCAGAAATCCCAAAGAACATTAGACCAATGAATCCCTTAGGACTCCTGTGGAGAGCTTAACCCTGTGGACCAGAACTGTGTCTTTGTGTCTCCTTCCCCTTGTTGTCCCCCGTCTTCCTGAATCTCATGTCTGCACCTCCACTTTTCTGGTACCCTGCTTTGTTCTCGTCCGTGTTTTGTTCTGCTTTCTTAGGTTAGTCTGGGTCTATCTGGTTTCCTTGCTTTTGTGTTTCTGTCCTTTGCGCTTCGGAGACGTGCCAGTAACGATGATGCAAGCACTCCAGCTTGCATCTATCTAGTTTAGCTTCCCCTGTCTTCCTTCTGTTTCAATAAATACCCGTCTTCCTGTTCACTTAATTGTCTGGCTTCTTCACTGTGGTTTGCCTTGTTTCCATGTGCTCCTGTCTCCCTTGCCGGTGTCCTTATCTTTGTCTTGTCTGTGTATCTTGGTCTCTGTTTCCTTGTCTTGTCACCTGTTTCCTTCTTGTTCTACGTTTAAGCTTAGCCTTATTTGTTGTTAGCCTGTCAGGGTATTGTGTGTGTTCTTTGTTAGCATTAGCCTTGGTTAAAGTCTTGTGTGTTATTGGATGTATGTTGTTTCTGTCATCATTCTTAGTTTAGGTTTGCTTTGTTTCTTTGTGTTATTTATCACTATGTCCCTTGTAAATAAACCTTTCACACTTGCACTTACCTCTGCGTCCCTCGTCCGTCCTTGCTCTGAGCGTGACAAACATTAAATTGCTGATTTTAAAACCTTTTTATTATCACCACCTAGCAGTGTGTTTAGAGTGTCTTGCTACCATGGTGAAGGCTAAGAATCTGTTACAAAAGCTGAAAGGGTAGATCATTTCATTGCACCAAATGGTCAGTGGGTATAAGAAGATATCCAATACCTTAAACATTCCTTTATACTGAAACTCTAACATGTAAAAAACTTAGTTGTCAGATTTGATTCAGATCTCTCCTTTAATGTACACATCAGCAACATTATTCGAATTGCTTTCTTTCAGTTATGTAATATTTCTAAACTTAGAAATATCCTCTTTTAAAGATGTGGAGAAACTGAGTCATGCATTTATAACCTTAAGGTTAGACTACTGTAATGCTTTACTTTCTGGATGCTCTATTAAATTTATAAATAAACTTCAATTAAATGCAAAAACCTCTTGTAACCTATAAAGCTCTAAATGGCCTGGCCCCACATGGTCTGAGTGAACTCTTAGAGTCTTACCATTCAGCTCGTTTACTTTGTTTGCAAGCTCTCCGAGATCGTGTTCCGGTAAGGCATTAATTATTACTTTAAACCATCATTTTTTGGAACAAATGTATCTTATTTGTATGTATTTTTAGATTTATTCTAGCATAATAAATATTTTAAATATACAGTTGATTCAGAAAATAAATAATTTGATTTTGGAAATCGTTATAATTTGGAAATGGATATAATTGCCATTTACGCCCATCAGGCTACACTCAATAGTGCATAATGACAAAGTAAAAACATGTTTTTAGAATTTTTAACAAATGTTTTAAAAACCTAATTCTGAAATCTGTCATTTATGTAGGTATTCAGAACGTTTATACGAGAGGACACAGAGGCCAAATTATTTTAAATTGTTCTTCAGAATGGAAATGATTACACAGTACACCACAAAATTATATCAAAGTGTGCCGATCTTCTAAAATCCGTTTTATAATATCCGGTTTGTAAGAAATTATGACACATCAGTCATATATAAATTTGCAATGCTTTTATTTCTTTATTTCAGAGATTGATCAGAAATCCCAAAGAACATTAGACCAATGATAGAGTTAAGATCCTAGATATTTATCTTAACAAAGAAATGAATAATTACAGTAGTAGTAGGCTAAGTTGTAGCATCCTCATTCTGACTACAGTCCAGTCAATGGACCACCATCATCAACCTTCAGTAGGAATTATAGTAGTTGTAGTAGGAGGACTAGTTGTAGTAGCAGCAGTCAGTTGGGCTAGCAGAGTCAGCAGGGCTCTGAGAAGTCTTTCGTTCCAGCCTGGAAATCTTCTTGCATGGCCAGACTGAAAAATAAACAGACTGGATTAGCAAAATAATAATATATTAATAGATAATAGATAATATACTGCTGTGATCTTCATTTTTACACTTAGTCATTTATCCAAAGTGACAAACAAGTGATTCAGTCTTACAATTCAAGCAATTTTTGGGGTAAGGGGCTTTGCTCAAGGACCCAACAATGGCAGCTTGGCACAGATGGGACTTGATTCCTGGATCTTCTGGTCCACAGTACAGCCCCCTAACCACTAAGCCCCCACAGTCACCGGAATAATGATCACTAATGTGTAAAAGAGGTCTAAAACTGCTTGTGTTGTGTGCAAACAGATTACGGAGTTCTACCTACACTTTGACTCATACGATTCTCCAGTTCATGCTCATCATCATGAGCCTGTAAAAACAACATTCATTATAAAATCTGATATCATTAGGAAGAATTAAGAAAAGTGAAGGATCTGTTACTAATACGTTTAATATAACAGAATCACCATATAGATCAAAATCAAGCACTGAGTAACCTTACACATGGAGTAAAAAGTTCAGGACTTACAAGAACTGCACAGCACAGTGCAATGAGACACACAGCAGTGAGCGTGATCTTCATGGCTTTCTAGGAGTTTCTGGCAGATATAAATATGAACATGATATGAATGTACTGATTTACAAATTTAAAACACAAAGATTTAAATAAAAATATTCCATCAGACAGAACTTCACTCTTACAGACAGAACTTCACTCAGATCAGAAATGTACTGATTTTCAAATCTAAAACAACTCAAAAATAAAAATGTTCAATCAGACAGAACTTCACTCCTACTTTTAGATGCAGGTAAAATGACTGAAGATTGACAATCTCAGTTTAACACACCTCCATATAACTATAACCATAACGCTATGAAACCTGCCTTTTGAAGAGATCTTCAGTCTACAATCGACCAATCAGCACTAATCAAAATACAGTTACACAATTCATGAATCATTGATAAATCCTGTAGATATTTGTAAGCAACATGCACAATTATTAAACCTCAAACAATTAGGAAATAAGGACTGATTCAGATTATCTGCTTTTCTGTAGTTAATCGTGTTAAGCTGAGAGCTGAGGGAGATTGCAAAGGAATGGAAGGGATAAAACATAATATTGGGAAATATCTGAAGCTAAATATCTGCAGTATCAAGCCTTTGAGTACTGTCACCTCACAGCTCCAGAAATGACTCTTTGCCGGATTTGAGATTGCAAACCAAGGCGACGGTGGCAGGCTGTCAATGGCAGGACACGTAATGGGTGCTGTGACGACAAATTGAGTGTGTAGTGAAGGTGCCCCCTGTGTCTGGGTGGTGGATAACAACACTGTGGGAGCTGCTCATGCATGTTGGCGGATCAAACGATTCTCTCTACTGGTGCACTTTCTGACACATAAAAAACATAAATTTGCAATGCATTCATGTCTTTATTTTTGGAGGTCACCAGAAATCCCAACATCAGGTTAAAGAGTGGATTATTATTAAGGTTATTAGCCTGCATTTGAAGCAGGAGTAGGAGCAGCAGCAGCCAGTCGGCCTAGCAGAAGGGTCAGCAAGGAGTTAAGGATGCTGTTGATGTTGTAGACCAGCGGAAGCCCTGTTGGCCTGATTGTTGCAAACTGGAAATACACAGATATTCACACTTACAAGTCAAATAATTCCAAAACAGTTTACTGTCAGAGGTGGTAAGTAACAAAGTGCAAGCCATTTCATCTCTCTTTGTTTACATTATTACTGAATTAACATGGAGCAGTCAGACAATAATAAAGTACCACTGAAGAGACAAAACAACAACATTTTCAAAGTGCTGCAAATAAATAAACAGCTTCTCTAACAGACACCTTAGCCAGGAGTCCTTTTGCATATGCACATGACAGTGGTGTGTTATAAAAACAGAAATTCAGCCTCTCCTGGATGTCCCTATACCGATGCCTGAGTGACAGACATGGCAAGAGTGTGACAAACAGAGCATCCTGATTGGTCTCTGGGCTAAGTAGACTAGTATCTGTCCTGCAGTGCCATGTCAGAGTGTTCCAAAAGAAAGAAAATTTAAAAAGACTTCACTTCTGACTAGTCCATTAGTCAAAAGAAAGTGGCTCTGACTGGAGCTCAATCTTTTGGAAAGATGCTGGGGTGCTCAGCACTCCAGGAAAAAAATAGACTTTTTAACCCCCATAATTTTAGTGGAACACTAATTTTACTGGGAAGCCCCAATAAAGTGGGTCTGGGTCATATTTTTCATTTAAAGGTTGTTACATGTTAATTTCCATCATAACCTAAATGTTTTAGATTTTCATGGGATTTTTTTAAAAGAAAAAAATGCATTTTTACTTACATTATTGACATAAAACAACAGTCATTTCAAAACTCCAGGTTTTCTAAAACTGTAAAACATGAACAAAGGCTGATGTTCAAAGAGGTTTCCCAATGTTTTGTGCTCAGCCTTCGCCCTCAGCAAACACATTCTCAGCTGAACTTCAGAATCTGAATCAATCCTCATTTCCTAATTGTTTGAACAAGCTGAGGTTCCCAAATTTCGTGTGATGAAGACTGTCAACAGGATTTATCCAGGATTCATGAATTTTGTTTCTGTATAAATGTTAGTGCTGATTGGTCAATCACAGACGGAGCATTTTGTTTAAAGGCAGATCTCATAGCGCTGATGGAGGTGTTTCAGTCTTAGATTGTGAATCCTCAGTTGTTTTACCTGCTTCTGAAGGTAAGAGTGAATATTCTTTAAGGTTGTGCAGATGATTCATTTTATATAGTGACATGTTTTCTTTACTACCAGCTAGACGTTCTGAGATAACCATGAAGATCACGCTCTTTGCTGTGTGTCTCTTTGCACTATGTTGTGCAGTTCTTGTAAGTACTGAACTTTTTACTCCATGATCAGTCCAAGACCTGAAGGAGAAGTTTGTGGTTTGAAATAAATGTGAGAGCCACTCATTCTTCAAACTCTAATATCACCTTACTCTGATTTATATGTCTTGATTTCACAGGCTAATGATGAGCATGAACGAGAGAAGCGTTCATCAAGCCATGAGATTGGTAGCACTGCTTAGACTGTTAAAAAAGAGCTCGATTGTTCATTTATGAGAATTTGAAGTTATTTGGTTGACTGAGTCTCTGTGTATTTCCATTCCTACAGAACACCGTTCAGCCCATTACCATTTCCCACAAACTTCAACAACATCTTAATGCTCTGCTAGTGCAGCTGGCTGGTGCTGCTCTAACTCCTGCTCCAAATGCAGGCTAATAAACCAGTCCTTTGTATTGATGCTCTCAAGAATTTCTGCTGATTTTTGGAAATAAAGACATGAATGCATTTGCAAATAAAGATTTGTCACGTGTCATATTTTCAATAGGAGTCATTTGTCTTTAAGAATAATATGTAAAACCTAGACACAAACATTAAAAAAGAATGTCCCACAGTGCCATGTTATGAAAGGCTCTCACACAATGAACAAGCCCAAACCTGGCTTAAAATAATTCAGACAGAAACTAGCAGGTGGGCAAGAGGACTAATTTGGAATGAGTGTTCTCGGTGCAGATTGAACAACAGCTTAACTGTGAAGCATGGCGGTGGTAGCATTGTATTTTGGGGGTATTTTGTGGGACACAGTCTGTAAACCAAGAACAGACCCATAACAGATCTGGAAAAATTTGGGAGACCGCTCCAAATTTTTTTAAAATCAACATATCTACATGTGCAGCAGCAATTCCTTTAAAGTATCTTATGAATGAAGGACAGCTTCAGGTTATGTTCACACCATCCACCAGAATGGGGAAATGTGATCTCAGTGATTTTGACCGCGTAATTGTTGGCAGATGGATTACATGCAGTAATACTGTTGGCATGTCTGTGATAATGACAGATGAACTGGGTGTGGTTTTGTAGCCCATTATTAGTGTCTAATATTTGCATATAATCATATCAGAAAGTTTGATCCCATACCAACATGTAAATGAGAAAGAAAACAACCAAGATTAGAGCCGAACAGTTGAAGAGCTTTGATCAGGGATATATAGAAGCAGTTCATTGACAGTCCTGAGATTTAAAACGCCCATCTCATGAGAACCAGCTTATAACCTACTACTGAGTCACAAAGAAGGTATTAAAAAGATGTTCCGTGAACCAGTGGATTTCCCCCTGGTTTCTACAGGAAACCCAAATACATAGCAGTTCAACGCACATACAAAAAAAAGAATAAATAAATAAAATAAAATAAATCAAGCAGTAATATACAAAAAAATGTTGATTTCTGAACGTTCCTAAGTTACAACATTAGTATTGTTTTGTTAAAAATGACCTTGGTTTCTTTGTATTATTATTTATATTGTTAAACAAGATCTCAAAACACTGCATCACCAATCATCAACAACAGTGAATAAATGCTCTTGTCTTTGCTGCAAATAAATATATTTATTTGGAATTTGTCAGTAAATTATAGAATAAAACAAAAATGTTACATTTCCCTTAAATACAAGTCCAAGTAAGCATTGAATCCTAGCATCCCATCCACTATTCGAAGCAAATGTCATATACTAACATTTCACTCAAACCTTCCATGCAAATTTATACAAATATTGTCTACAGGTATTTTATGAGATATGGACTGGATATATGAACACTGGACAATGAAGATTTTGCTTCCTGAATTTTATGGATATTTCCTTTTCTATATCATGTACTCTTTTGAATTCCCCACCATATCTTAAGTAGTCACCTAGTTTATTGCCAACAAAGCAGGCTCTTTTCGTCAATCCAGTCATACCTGGGCATGCACTCATTTCAGACAGGCTATAAACTCTGCTCACAGTTACATGTTTTTTAGGTAAGAAGTCTAGTGAGTATACGTAACAATAGGATTTATTGTCCTTAATGTAGCAGAAACATCCTGTCAAAAACAGACAAAAGACAAAATTTTTTTTTTACAAAAAATAGAAAAAATATATATATCAAAATGAGATAAATGCTTATGTTAAGCAAAAAAAAAAAATCTGCCAATGGGATATGCAAATTATACTTACTAAGATTTCTTAAAATAAGCAAAAATAATACAAATACTAATTCATAACTCAAGTAGTTGTTTTTATATCCTAAATTCAGGCAGCAGAATCAGAACAACTTCTGGTGATTTTTTGTGCTTCAGTTGGGCCGTAAATGACTTAAAATCAGGTAATAAAGGCGATCTAAAAATAAACAAAACAATCTTACACTTTCAGTGCCTAAGACAAAAATTCTCTGAGAAAAAAATAAGATGTATTGCCTTACTTTAAGATCATTGCACTTGCTAAGATTGTTTGTTGCAGTGTCATACATTGTGTCAGCATCATTACGCGATTAAACATGATACGATTTAGTATGATTAATTTCAATAGATTTGTTTAGACACAGCAAATCTGACATTATTACATTTTGAAAATGACTTTCAAAATCCCATATTTTTTTCAAATCATTGTCCAGTGAGAATTGTTCAACTAGCATAAACAAACACTATGGTGAAACACATTAATCCTGTGTTCATGTCAGGCAGTTTCTTGCATCACAATATTTGGCAACATCAACCTGGATAAACATTAGACAATAAGGATAGATTCATATTAGCAGTAATTCTCTGTAACTTAAAAATATAATTAGTTTTAGCTTCTGGCCAAACAATGAAATTAACAAATACTTGTAAATATTATTCACAGTGGCTGATCTTATTGTTTACACATCATTCATGCACTGCACTCTGAAAGTATAAAATATATTTTTTACTTCATAAAAAAAAAAAAAACACTTTTAATATTCACCATAATGCATTCTACTACCAAAAATAATTGTATACAATTTGTATACTGTTTTTATTAATCAGGCACTAGAGGTTTATCCATGTCCCTTGCATGGTGAGCTTTATTTCTGTGATGAATACAAGAGATATATTAAAAAACCTATATACCATTTCGAAAAGTTTTGCACAAGTATTTTAATTAAATAGTGCTGTGGAGCATTTGAAAGAAGAACTGTTCTGAAATAATTGAAGCTGCAGTTTGTTTGATTAAAATGCAGTGACGGTGTTTCAGAGTCGATGATAACTATTGTTTGAGTTAGATATCATGATTTACTGAACATTACCATGTCTAGTTATGGACAATTTAGTAGCATTTTTTAATCTTGTTTTTGCTGTGGGTTAACTAAAGATGATAAGGTCTTTAGTATGATTTTTGTAGATCATTCATGTAACTGTATTACAAACCATTATGTACCTTCAGTGTCATGGATCTGTACCTCTTACTTTCAATACTTCAACTTTTACTTGAGTATTTATATCAGCATAGTAGTGCTTTTACTTCAGAAAGAACTTGTGTAGGTATGCCACCTCTAAATGATTTATCTTTAGGTTTCTGTTTTCATTCTGCTACTTCTGTCTTGGATATGCACACATAGAGGGAAGAACAATGCCCGAGTATTACCGTACAGTTTGTATCAGTATTCAATTGCAATCAGCTAAAGCATCAGAACGACAGCAGGGCTGAGACTTACGGCTTCACGGCCTATAGTGCTGATCGTTTTGACCGATTAACTTTCACTACACCTCCCCGAATCCCTCTCCTTAGCCACTTGTACTCCTGCAGGGCTGACTTGAGCTCCATCTTCGTTTCCCTCTGCTGGTCAGAGGTGCTAATGCATAATTCCCTTGAACTTGCTTCCCTCTACTGGTCAAAAAAAGTACTGCTCAACTGGCACGGTCATGTGACTCCGTCCTCCAAGATGGCGCATCCATCAGCATAAAAAGATGAAAAGCTGTTTCTGTACATATTGACTATACTTGTCTTTTTATTGAGGTAGACTAGCTGCAGGGATGGGAGCAGGAATCAGTAATATTAGAAGGTGCAGCAGGAAAGTGTAAATAATCCTTGTGTTGTTGGCGTTGTTATAGGTAATAAAATATGGTGGGGCTTGTCCTCTTCTGTAAGACTGAAAAATATACAGATACTCACAGTTATTAGCCAAATAATTCAAAAACCCGTACATAATACTTATATGTTCTGTCCATATTGCAGCTCCAGGTCATCTGCATGTTTGTGAAGCTCAACATCTAAGACTAATTAAAAGAGCTATAAAGTTATTCTGTGCAGACTAACCACTAACCTTGCCACCTGATGAGCTCTTCTGTCATTTGTGCTTATCATGACCCTGAGGAAGCAGAAATTAGAGGAGGATGGCTTTCAGATACTAATGATAAAGAAGAATAGAAAGACCTAGCCTGTGCAAGCCCTGAGGAAACCTGCATGCAGAAAAATGTTCACTTACGAGAACCACACAGCACAGCGCAATGAGAGACACAGCAGTGAGCGTGATCTTCATGGTTTAATTGAAATTCTAGCAAACTGAAAATAAAGCCGGAGTGTAACTTTACAGGTACGAAAAACAAGATTATTAGGGACTCCTTTAGACATCACACCAGCTTACCTTAAAAGAAAGGCAAAATCCTGAGGTCAGTTTGAAATGCTACAACTCCATCACGGCTATTTGACCTCCCTTTTAAGGGAATGTTCAGTCTAAGATCGAGACTGTGATGCTATGATTCAGCAATGATCATAAAACATTTTCACAACTCACGAATCCTGGGGTTTTGCTTCAGACAGTCTTCTGCATCTTAAGATATTTGGCAACATAGACTTCAAGTAAACATGTTAAGCTGAAAATGTGTCTGTTTTTTTAAACATTTTGTAATATGTAAAGGTAAAATTACATTTCACTTTGCAGCTCGTTTACGTGAGTGATACTAATCCTGTGCACTTAGAAACCTTTGCAAAGGTCCTTTTAATGACGTTGTTTATATGTTGTCCTTAGCTAAGTAAGTAGAAAACATTTAGGATTTTAATTAAGCGCAAGATAATTATTTTATATCATTAAAAATACAGGGGAAACACTGACTGGAAAGACACCAACAAATCTGAGGAAACTGCCATTAATGCTGAGCCCGTGAGCCGCAAAACCATCCATTGGTTTACAAGTATAACAAATAAAATCTTATTAAAAATAAAAGATAGAGATATAAACAATAAATGAAAAATAAATAGAGATCAATAAAGAGGGAAAACCCTGCCTAAGGCACACTGTCATACCACCCTTCTCTCCCCTTTTGGATTTCATAGATCCTGCAGATGATTCCTTCTACTTTGGGAGAATTCATCTTTAATCTTTAATTGGTCATAGTGGATCATACCATTTACGTTGTTAAAGTATGAGCTTTAAACCCCATACTTTCAATGGTTTTATCATTTTTTCAGCTTATCAGAATTAAACTTCAAAAACTACTTTTATTATAAGAGGTGCTGGGACTCCTAAAAAGGGGCCTAGACATGCCTATGGCCTCAAGCAGGAGCAGCAATCAGTCATGCTATTAACTGCTGAAGGCGGCGTTGTTGTTGGTGATGTTGCGGAAGAAGGAAAGGAAAGGTGGCAAAATCTGAAATCCTCTAAAGGACTGTACATGGACCAATGCACACAATTATAAACCAAATACAGAGCACATAGCCTGTCAAACACTTTTCTCATTTATACTCTTCATTGGTCTGTGCAGAGAATGACCAGTCAGTATTCATTGTAAAAATGTGATATGACTCTTGAATCCTGGGGTTTTAATGCAGACAGCCTCCAGCTTCACCCAATGTTTAGCAACATCCACTTAGTCGAGTGTTAGGATACGGAGAGTGAATCAGGTCAGGTACATTACTGCAGCCAAAGCTTACTAAGTTCAGAGCATGTCATAACTTTAGCAGACATAACCTTGAGAAAGAGCTTTCAAATTGCACCTGACTGCAACATAAACAGTGGAAACATGTTAGGAATGAGCATGCACACCTGCAGTACTGTGCAAAAGCCAAAGCTGTGGACACCCTAGATTAGTTTTAATTAAGTTTGTGTAATAATGTGTAAGAAGAAAAGATTCCTAAATAGATATAACAAAGGGAATGTATACACCTTTTCAAACAGTCTGTGTTTCTACCCTGATGGCTCATTAACATGATCTAATCTTCACCCAAGTTCTAATAAAATACTTTTTCTGCCTCAAATAACTATTAGCTGTAGTTTCATGTTTCATTTTCAACTGGAAAATATAAGTGAACCTTCAAGCCAACATACAAAAACTCTTCAAACTATATTTATTCAAAAAATAAAAATAAAAAAATAAAGAAGTTGGGACAGTATGCATTTATTCAGTATGCAAACTGAAGGAATGTGTTGTTTACACTTATCAGTTTGACTTTTATTTCATTTTAGACAGTATGGACCCAATATATTTAATATTTTGTTTGGTCAACTTAATTTCTTTTACTAATAAACATCAATTCTTGCATTTCAGGCTATTAAAAAAAGCTGGGACAGGAGCAATTCAGAGCTAGAATTCACTGCTCCTGTCCTGAATACAATTTTAGTATAAACACCATACAAAAATTGATTTCAATCCCCAATAATATACAATTCCCTCTACAAATACTGGCAAATCTGGTAAACATGAAGAAAACAATCTGTTAAAACAGTCTTTACTTTCATTCCAAATTTTAACAAGACAAACTACACTTTATTTGAAGCACTGTTTTAAAACACAATAAAATAATCTCATAAAGAAACAGCTGGTGGCATCCCTAAAAAGGTTAACCTGAGCGATTAGGGACACTTAATCGTCGACATGCCCTGCTGTGGGGTAAAAAGAAGAGGTAACACACAGGGATTCAAGTCAAGACCAGATTAAGATTTCTTTCATCATGCAAGAATAAAAAAGAAAATGGAAAAATCTATGTTTTGTCACGGTTCGCCATGCCTTTTAGAGGAAAAAATAAAAATAAAATATAACTGGGCAGGGACCCAAGTGCAGTTAGCTCCAGATGGTAGTTATGACCAAAAAATGAACAAAAAAGAAAAGGAAAAGAAACTAACCAACCTGAGTTTGGGTGGCTGAGGATCGAACCTCGGGCTGCAGTGTTGGTGACTCACTGACTTAACAGCAGTCGCCACGGAGACGCGACAGCCACACCAGACTAGGAAGTTATATAAGGACACAGAAGCGCCGTTAGGGAACAGACTCAAAAAAAGGATGCTTATGAAACTTGATAAATAAACTGAAGCTCAGGGAAAAGGTTCCCTTAAAGCGCTGACACACGCTGCAGTGATTTAAACTGCTGAAACAGAGAAATAAAGCTCCAAGTCACAGGAGCAGGCGATTGCTCTTTCACTCAGGCTGAGCAGAGTCTGCAGCTCACTAGAGCGGGGGGAGAGAGAGAGCGATGACGTAAATGTCAGGAGGGAGCATTAGGAGGGGTGAGACAAGAACGCTCTTCCTGACAGAGAGAGAAAGCAAAAATGGACCCTGGCTTGTACAAAAGCAGATCGCGGGATCCTAACGCGATAAAAAGAAGCGAGGCGGCAAAGACGCCGCTCAGTGCTTCTCCAATGTTAACGCGATCACAAGGGGAGGCGCTAATTCCCCAATCGCGTAGAGAGGGGGATCTGAAAAGGCGAAACGGAGCTTGAGTGGCGAGGGGGAGAGCGGGAAACTCACAGTCAAAGCGAGTGAGCTGAAAAGCCGCATTTGGGGCTCGACGGAGAGGAGGAAGATAGGATACCGGGACGATTAAAGAATTCTGACCCTACACTACTCAAACTAAGTCCTACCTTACCTCCGAACCTCGCGGTCCGTACAATTACTGGCGATCTACCAATCGTCAGTTACCCACTTTCCCTAGCAACACCACGAGGCTAAGCAATGCAGCAGCAACCTGCTAGACTTCAGGAGTGTCTTATATACCTGAGCGAGCAGGTGCTGCCACTCTAATTAAGGAATAATTAGACGGGAACGCGCGTGATCAGAAACGCGTGTCCCGAACTGAAAACAGGAGCAACGCTGAACCCTATTGTTCAAAGGACGGAAGTCAGCGTGGCCTGTGACAGTACCCCCCCTCAAAGGGCTACATCCCGACGACCCTATGCGCGACCAAGCCACCCCCTGGCCTGCCTCACATGCTCAGGATTAAGAAGGTGGCGCACTGAGAGGCGCCCGAGGGCCAAAAAGGGCTCGGACAAGGGTCTGAAGAGGAGGGCGGGGCACATGAGAGCTGGTCCAATGCCCCAGAAGGCCTTAGTGAACAACCAGGCCGACTCAAGGGCAGAGCTCAATGGCTCAGAGACAGGCCTTTGCAGCTGAGGCACGGGGGTTGGGGCTAGCAATCGCAGTGCAGGAATAGGCCTTACAGACCAAAGCACAGGGGTTGGCGGTACCGACCGGTGCGCTGAATGCCCGAGCGTAGAGCTTGAATGCTCAGGCCCGGGACTTACAGGTGCAGTGAGCTCCTGCACGGGGCCAGGCGGCGGCAAAAGTCCCGGTGGGAAGCTTGATTGCCCAGACACGGGGTTTATAGGCGCAGTGAGCTCCTGCACGGGGCCAGGTGGCGGCAAAGATCCCAGTGTGGAGCTTGATTGCTCAGACACGGGGTCAACAAGCGTGGTGAGCCCAAGAGCAGAGCTAGGGGGTGCTGCATGCCCAAGTACGGGGTCAGCAAGAGCGGCGAGCTCTGGAACGGAGCGTAGTGGCTAAGGTTCGCAGCTAGGCAGCGCTATGTGCCCAAGTGCGGGGTCAACGGGCACGGCGAGCTCTGGAACGAAGCGTAGTGACTCAGGTTCGCAGCGAGGCGGCGCTACGTGCCCAAGTACGGGGTCGACGAGCGCGGCGAGCTTTGGAACGGAGCGTAGTGGCTCAGGTTTGCAGCTGGAGGGCGCCAAACACTCAAGCAGGGGGTCTAACTGCCCAGGTGCCGAGTGTACATGCGCGGTGGGCCCAAGTTCAGAGCCAAGAAGCGCTGTCTGCTCAGATCCTGAGCTTAACAGCTCCGCGCACTCGTGAACGGGGCTTACAGGTGCAAATAGCTCTTTTAATAGGACCGATCCGGCCAAGATCTGGTCCAATAAAACTTACAGTCTTGAGGCAGGCTGGACCTCCATGACCTTAATGGACCTCCCCCCCTGGGCCTGAGGAGCCGAAATTCGGCCTCAATGGCCAGATCATACAACTCATCAATCGAGGAAGGCGGTTCGAGTCGATCAAGCTCGTCCTGCACTTCCTCATTGATAGCAAGGGAGAATGTCATTAAGGCCCAGTCATTAAACCTGGAGGGGCCGGCTAGGGCACTGAATTCCCCCACGAACTCCGACACCGACCTGGGACCCTGTTTAAGATCAAAGATCCCAGGGGATCTCGGAGGCTTGACCCGTCTGCGTCGGGGACTGGGTGCCTCTACTGGTTCGGGGAGCAAAAAAAGGGCCATCCCCGAACTGAGGTAGCTTGGAGGGCCGCCAAAGGCTAGCCGGGAACCGGGGAGTGAGATCCGCCGGGAACGGCGACTGGGGACCTCCATGGTGGAGGTCCAGGAGCTAACGCTGGGTCCCTTTACTGGCTGCTGCATTCTGTCATGGTTCACCATAAAAATAAAATATAACTGGGCAGGGACAGCCACACCAGACTAGGAAGTTATATAAGGACACAAAAGCGCCGTTAGGGAACGGACTCAAAAAAAGGATGCTCATGAAACTTGATAAATAAACTGAAGCTCAGGGAAAAGGTTCCCTTAAAGCGCTGACACGCGCTGCAGTGATTTAAACTGCTGAAACAGAGAAATAAAGCTCCAAGTCACAGGAGCAGGCGATCGCTCTCTCACTCAGGCTGAGCAGAGCCTGCAGCTCACTAGAGCGGGGGGAGAGAGAGAGAGCAATGACGTAAATGTCAGGAGGGAGCATTAGGAGGGGTGAGCCAAAGCGAGTGAGTCGAAAAGCCACGTTTGGGTCTCGACGAGGAGGAGGATAGGATACCGGGACGATTAAAGAATTCTGACCCTACACAATTCAAACTAAGTCCTACCTTACCTCCGAACCTCCCGGTCCGTACAATTACTGGCGATCTACCAATCGTCAGTTACCCACTTTCCCTAGCAACACTGCGAGGCTAAGGCAAGCAATGCAGCAGCAACCTGCTAGACTTCAGGAGTGTCTTATATACCTGAGCGAGCAGGTGCTGCCACTAATTAAGGAATAATTAGACGGGAACGCGCGTGATCAGAAACGCGTGTCCCGAACTGAAAACAGGAGCAACGCTGACCCCTATTGTCCAAAGGACGGAAGTCAGCGTGGCCTGTGACATGTTTGTAATTAACTTTCCCTTTCTTTATCATTCATTATACTTTATATATTATTTCTGATTTTACATTCAGCTGAATGTTTCTTGAAGTGAAGTCCTGCATAGAAATTCATGCTGCTTCACCTAACCGAAAAGCATAATTCCAGATTTTGCAGATATGGTAAAATTTGGCATATGGCAATCTTATCGTCAGACTATTAAAAATAAAACATGTTCATTGATTGGATACTGAATGAGAAGAGCATAAACTTATTTTAGCCAATCAGAGTGCAGGTTTTATTTAGGCCTGAAGAGAAAGGACTGATTTATTCTGTTTGCATGGATTGCTCACATTCAATAACGATAGAAAAAAGTTCAGCAACATCTCTGATCTTATCAATCGTGGTCTTCAAACCACAAGATTGTATTTTCATTTAAATTATTCAACCCATAACCAGTTTATATTCAAGCAGTGTATTTTCACTAAAAAACCCACATCACTACTCCAAACTTTTTTTTTTTACTGGTCCTGGGTTCTCTGAAATATTTTGTGAAAATTGCTTTTCTTCATTATAATTCTTTGTGCCTTTACCTACATCAAATCCTTACAGGATCTGGTTGGATTGTGTTCTCTGTGTATTTGTGCTTGCATGAGGTCATGTCTGCTAAGAAAGATGCAAAGCACTTATATAAGTCGCCCTGGATTAGGACGTCTGCTCAATGCTGTAAAAGTAAATGCAAGTGAGGGTGGTATTAATGGATAAAGAGACAAATCTTTCACATGGTTTTTTCCAGTCTTGTTTATTTATTAAATTCTTTTGTTCTGTTTAGTTTCTTCTCTTGGTATGTTCTTGATGTTGGTTATTAAGGCTCCTCCAGTTACATCTTTGTCTGCTGTTTCTAACATTTTATAGTTTCATGCTCTAAGATGGCTATAAACTGGTCTAAGGTAGGTCATACATTTTAAGTAGAACAATTGTCTTTGAAGCCCCTGTCAAATATGACACATAACAGACACCAATTTGACAATTCAGCCATTTCTTTATTTCCAGAAATTAATTTACAGTAATGTACTGGCACATAAATTTTTAGGGCGCCTTTTAGGGCTTTAGGGGTGCTTAGCCTAACGACCAGGGGGAGGAGCAGGGGCTGGAAACAGCCGTGCTATTATAAAAGGCAGCAGGGTCTGGATTACAGTATTGATGTCATTGTTGTTGCCGCCATTGCCAGGGTTGGTGTTGACGAAGTAGGGATAAAAACCTGGCATGGTCTGTCCTCCTCCTCTGTAGGACTGGAAACGTACAGATTTTACAAAGCGAAAGAAGTTACAAAACAGCACATAATACGCATAGACAATATAATGCTGTGTAACATTTACAGCTACCAACCTCGCCACTTGATGAGCGCTTCTCCCGTTCATGCTCATTATCAACCTGCAAAAGTAAGACATGCATATATGAGTCTGATGTAGCTCCTGCAGTTCAGG
>JAJAGP010003776.1:47500-64649 GCA_025084515.1 Ancistrus triradiatus | reverse complement strand
GCTCCTCCTTCTTTTGGAAATATGTGTTAACCACAGCCATTTCCATCCTCTTTGCAAAATCCACCACCATCTGTCCTTCTAGGTTCCTATCCTTAACACCAAACCTGCCCATCACTTCCTCATCTCCTTTATTACCTTCACCAACATGACCATTGAAATCTGCACCAATCACCAGTCTCTCCTCCCTGGGAATGCTCTCCACCACTTTATCTAACTCCCCCCAGAATCTCTCTTTCTCCTCTAGTTGACAGCCAACCTGTGGTGCATAGCCACTAACAACATTCACCATTCACCCTCAATTTCCAGCTTCAGACATATTATCCTATCTGACACCCTTTTCACCTCAACGACATTCTTTACATAGTCCTCCTTCAGGACCACACCAACTCCATTTCTCTTCCTATCCACACCATGGTAGAACAGTTTAAACCCTGCACCAATGCATCGAGACTTGCTACCCTTCCACTTTGTCTCCTGCACACACAAAACATCGACCTTTCTCCACTGCATCATATCAGCCAGCTCTCTACCTTTCCCTGTCATCGTCCCTACATTTAGGGTTGCTACCCTCAGTGCTATACTCTGGCCTCTCCTGATTTCTCTCTGTCTCCTCACACGCTTCCCTCCTCTTCGTCTTCGGCAAACAGTAGTCCAATTTCCGCTGGTACCCTGTTTGCTACCAGTACCAGTGGCGGTCATTACCGATCCGGTATGGTGAAGTTATTATGAACTCGTATACTTTATTTGGCAAATGTTTTACACCGGATGCCCTTCCTGACGCAACCCTCACCATTTATCCGGGCTTGGGACCGGCACTAGAAATAGCCTGCCTGAGCAATCTAGCGGCTGGTTTATTAACCTTAAGAGATTCATATTCCAATTTATAATCACTAATCATGTAAACTTAAATAAATGTAATTAATAAATAAAATGTATATGTAAACGCTATCAAGTATAACAAGATCCTAGACTTTGTTATTATGCTGGGATCTCACTCTGATTTTCTTCTGTGAATAGAATAGTGTATCTTAGTAACAGCATGCCTTATAAATCAGACCAAGTTTATTTGCTGAATGTGAATAAACTTTTTTTTTTTAATCAAAACTAAAAATTAAAACTTACCAATAGATGTATTTCCGTTTATCATCTGTATAATAAACAGTTATTGGGAAATTCTGTCCCTCGACTGTTATGACTGAAGGCCATAGTCTGATGATGATGGTTTAGCAGTAGGATGTCTGATAGATTGGAACTACTTTACCCTGCGGAATGTTGACGAACAAATCGTTTTTCTGTCCACTTTATCTTAAAATCGAACAATATGTGGCGGTAACTGAACTGGGGTATAATCACAATACCTCACATTATGTCAATCCGTCTTGGGTTTCATTGCTTAATTCACTTACTCAGTGCTGAAAGGCTCCTATTGAGCTCATCTCTCTCCTTCTGTAACTGGTTTCTTTCTTCAGTCAGATTAATGTACCTACTATTTAACCGTCTCTGCTCTACAGTCAAGTTGTCATAACTCGTCTGTAACTGCTGTCTGCTTAGCGTCACGTTGTTAAATTCGGTCTGTAAGTGGTCATATTTTGTAGTCAAGTGATCATAGCTCATCTGTAACTGGTCTCTGTTTACAGCCAGGTTGTTGTAGCCGATCTGTAACTGGTCTCTACTCAGCGTTACGTTGCTATATTGTAACTGATTGATTGCTGTGGTCTGGGTGTTGAACATGACCCCTAACATTATAACCCCAACCAGCAGGGGGACAAACAGAAGCACCAGCAGCGACGCTGAGATCAGTCTGTGGCATCTTCTGTTGTCAAAGTCTCCACCTAGCAGGAAACAGATTCACAGACATGAATATGACCATTTATTATCCATTAATGTTTACATCAAAGAAGGACCGAACGTGACAAATAAATCAATCTAGGAATAAATATATAAAGAAATAAATTAAACTACAAATAAATAAAATAATACGTTAACGTTCATCATAAAATGGTATAGAAATAATAAGCATTGCTAATTTATTTCTGGAATTCATCCTCCAGTTCTTGTTAATGAGGATGGCGACACTAATGAAATTCAGAGCTCCTTCCAGCTCATAAGCAACCAAGCTACAGTATACAGTGGGGCAAAAAAGTATTTAGTCAGACAGTGATTGTTAAAGGTCTCCTACTTAGAAAGATGAGAGAGGTCTGTGATTTTCATCATAGCTACACTTCAACTATGAGAGACAAAATGAGAAAAAAATCCAGGAAATCACATTGTAGGATTTTTGAAGAATTTAATTGTAAATCATGGTGGAAAATAAGTATTTGGTCACCCACAAACAAGCAGGATTTCTATCGCTCACAGACCTGTAACTTCGTCTTTAAGACGCTTTTCTGTCCTCCACTTGTTACCTGTATTAATGGCACCTGTTTGACCTCGTTATCTGTATAAAGGACACCTGTCCACAGCCTCAAACAGTCAGACTCCAAACTCAACATTGGCCAAGACCAAAGAGCTGTCGAAGGACACCAGGAAGAAAATTGTAGAGCTGCAGCAGGTTGAGAAGACTGAAGCTACGATAGGCAAGCTGGTTGGTGTGACTAAATCAACTGTGAGAGCAAATGTAAGACATACAAGACCATTGATAATCCCCCTCGATCTGGGGCTCCATGCAAGATCTCATCCCGTGGGGTCAAAATGATCATGAAAATCCCAGAACTACACGGAGGGACCTGATGAATGACCTGCAGAGAGCTGGGACCAAAGTAACAAGGCTACCATCAGTAACACACTATGCCGAGAGGGACTCAGATCCTGCAGTGCAAGGCGTGTCCCCCTGCTTAAGCCAGTACATGTCCAGGCCCATCTGAAGTTTGGCAGAGAGCATATGGATGATCCAGAAGAGGTTTGGGAGACTGTCATGTGGTCAGATGAAACCAAAATAGAACTTTTTGGGTAAAAACCTAACTCGCTGTGTTTGGAGGAAGAAGTTGCACCATATCTACTGTGAAGCATGAGGGTGGAAACATCATGCTTTGGGGCTGTTTTTCTGCAGAGAGGACAGGACGACTGATCCGTGTTAAGGGAAGAATGAACGGGGCCATGTATCGTGAGATTTTAAGCCAAAACCTCCTTCCATCAGTGAGAGCATTGAAGATGGAACGTGGCTGGGTCTTCCAGCATGACAATGATCCCAAACACGCCACTCGGGCAACAAAGAAGTGGTTCCGTAAAAAGCATTTCAAGGTCCTGAAGTGGCCTAGCCAGTCTCCAGACCTCAACCCCATAGGAAATTTGTGTAAGGAGTTGAAAGTCCTTGTTTCCCCAAAACATCACTGCTCTAGAGGAGATCTGCATGGAGGAATGGGCCAAAATACCAGCTACAGTGTGTGCCAACCTGGTGAAGACTAACAGGAAACGTTTGACCTTTGTCATTGCCAACAAAGGTTATGTTACAAAGTATTGAGTTGAACCAAATTTATTGACCAGATGGTTATTTTCCACCATAATTTACAATTAAATTCTTTAAAAATCCTACAATGTGATTTCCTGGAATTTTTACTCATTTTGTCTCTCATAGTTGAAGTGTAGCTATGATGAAAATTACAGACCTCTCTCATCTTTCAAAGTAGGAGACCTTTAACAATCACTGTCTGACCAAATACTTTTTTGCCCCACTGTATGTATGGTCCTCTATAAGAGACAGCTCTGTGTTCGATTACTCTTACCTTATATTTGAATCAGGTTGGGATCTTGCTAATTATCTACAGCATGAAGCAGTAACAGGCTTGTAGATGTATAGGCTACTGTAGCTTGGTTTGCTGCAGTATACATATTATTAATCAGACTCTAGAGGTTTACCCATGTCCCTGGGACGGTGAACTCTATTTCTAATTCTATTTCATGAATATAAGAGCTATCTTAAAATTATATATAATATTTCTAAAACTTTTGCATAAGTAGTCTATTTGAAATTATGTTGTGTAGTGAAGTGTTTAAAAGAAGAACTGGTGTAGAAAATCAGTGGAGCTGCAGTTTGTTGGACTAAAACGCAGTGACGGTGTTTCAGAGAGTCGACGATAAATAATGTTTTGGTTAAATATTAATTTGTTTATATAATTTAAGTTTTTTTTTTTGGTGATTCATGCTGTAGCCTTTTACAAGAAATACTATTATCTTTTTTTCTGTACTTAGTAGCATGTTCTTACATATTTAGTAAAATCTATAAGCCACACAAACTTTTATTTAGTATTTTTTAATAGATTCAAATCACTTATTGTACTGTAAAATACAGCTTTATGAATTACTGTGTAACTGATTAAACAAAACCGAACAAGGAGATTGCTAACGACGCACAAGCAGATTGGCCTTTTCTTTTATTGTTGTATTTTTGGAGTAAATCTAATGTATCAAAGTTTTTTTCAGAATAGAGTAATGGTTGATTAAGCTGTGTAGCTTCTGTTAAGTATTAAGAGTGCATTTCACTTACCTGCATACCATTTGGAGCTTACCTGGTGAGTCACTGTTCTCCGTCACAGCGCTGGTTTCGCAAAATTTTACAGTATCCACACTCTCATAGATATCCACAGCTCTCTCCATCTTCTGTCCTCTCTCCTCCATGGAGAAAGCCTGATTAGAAACGATCTGAGACATCTCTTACCAACAACAAATAAAAATCCACGAGTGCAGACTTTCCGTGCGTGTGTTTCTCTAAACAGGTGCAGCTCTAATTATATAATTTATGTACTCTGTATCCACTAAACAGAGAATTTTCTGTCTGGAGTTTACAAATATGTAAATTGCTATTGAGTGGTTACGGTAAATGAGGAAGATTTCAAGCATGAGCAGAACTCAACTGGCACGCATGTTTTCCCATCACGTCACCTTAACTATTAATGTAAATATGAATACAATATCATTATACTATAACTGAGGCAGAATAACGACCCAGTGCTTCTAACTACAACTCCAGACTGTGAAACAGGCAACAGTCATTAATTTTCATACTCACCTAATCCTGGGAGTCGCAGGGAACCGCTATCTAACCGCCAGAACAGGGCGCAAGCTGATAACCATCCCACTGCGCCATCGTGCCACCTGTATTCTTGTTGTATTTTGTAAATGTAAATGTATGAAATAACGAAATGACTCAGCAGTACTCTGAATATTACTTTATTTTACTCAGCCGACTTCCTTCTACTCACCCCTTGCAGTCTCCTCTACCTAGTACCCACTGACATTTACTGGCAGGAGTAATTATACAACGCAATATGTTTCCTCTTTTTGTAGAAAAAGCACATTGCTTGCTACTTTAAAGCTATTAAAACTTCAACACTTATCTGGCACATGTATTTAAACATTTGAAAGCTATCAAAAACTAAACTCTTGAACTTGGTGCTTACATATTGACAGTACTGAAACTGAAATAGTTTTTACATAAACATTTGCAGACATTCACAACACTTCACTTTTCTTTTACATTACATTACCAGCAATTCACCTTCACAGCACTAGTTCACCGTATCCCCGTTTTAAATTAAAGAACATAGTCCTTAGTCCAGAATGGACATAGAGAACGAACTCTACATTGTTGGTATGTTGACTCAGTGATAGGAAGCAAAGCTCCAGCTGCTTGAGTACCTTGGGGAATGTAACCATTCTCAGGAAAAGTCTATGTTGGTGGATCTGCAGTGGACAAAGGTGTAGGAGCAAGATGAGCAGCATTCCACACTTTTCCATCAGACAACAGGTAATTAGCTATACCATGTCGCGCAACCACTTTATAGGGCTGTCTGAATTTGGGATGTCCCTTGTTGACCAGTCCAGGCTTTCGAATGCGAACAAAGGAACCCAGTGGAATCTTAGGTAAAGAAGCAGCACATCGTTTGTCTGTATACCATTTTGCCTTAGTCTGTTGCCTTTGAACAATGAGCTCCAACGATCTTTGAGCCTTTGGAGGAACCACAATAGGCAGATCTCGAAGTGTTGTGTGGATTGAACGACCATGAAGCAGTTCTGCAGGTGAACAGGTAGTAATAGCATGTGGCATCGTTCTGTATGTGTGCAAAAAGTCGGTGACAAAAGGCTTCCAGGACTTTCCCACAATGTTGGCAGTTTGAAGGCAGTCCTTAAAAATCCGATTAAATCGTTCTATTTCCCCATTTGCTTGAGGATAGTACACAGAGCTTCGGCAATGCTTAATATCCCTTATCGCAAGAAAATGTTCAAACTCTGCAGAAAAATTGTGGCCCATTATATGTAACAATCTCACGTTGGTTTCCTTCACGACTGAACAGAGTAGAGCGAAAGGCAGTAATCGTGGAAGAGTTGACTACAGAAGCAAATTCAACCTCTGGCCATCTACTGTAATAGTCAATGAGTGTCACAGCATAGCAGCAATCATGAGCATGGTGAAAAGGACTCACACTGTCAATCGCCACTTTTTCCCCAAGCTGCCATCGGAGTAGGTACTGGTTGGAGCGGAGCAGCATGACAAAAGACACCAGATTTGAATCCATACCTTTAGCAGTACAAGGCCATTTAGTAGTAATGTAGGACCTAACCTGTTGTAGCAAGGCACACTGGTCCACCGACTGTTGAAGTTCAGTGACTGTAATGGCAGCAAAATCAGATGATACCGCTGCAACCATTTCAGTTTTTGGTTCTTGATCATCAGATGCAAAGGGTAATGGCAGATGCGATACACAGTCATCAGTGTAGTTTCCTGTACCGGCTTGTAAACAATGTCGCAATTGAAGAAAAGCAAGTGTGCAGACCATCTAGCAATTCTCATTCCGACTCTCTCCAGGCCTTTATTTTGTAGACAGCAAGGTCGTTAGAGGACTATGGTCTGTTTGCAGTGTGAACCACCAACCCCGGAGATAGGTGCGTCATTTCTCTGTAGCCCAAACACATGCCAAGGCCTCTTTCTCAGGAGCAGAGTATTTTCTTTCACACTCACACAATGTCCTTGAAGCAAAGGCAACTGTTCTTTCAGTGTCCCCATGCCACTGTGTAAGCACAGCACCTAAACCGTAGTCTGAGGCATCAGTAGTGACAGCAGTTTCGCAGGAGGGATCGAACAAGGCCAGAGCAGGGCTTGAAGCAATGAACTGTTTAATACAGTTGAAATTAGTGTTGGCATCATCCGTCCAGGAAAAACCAGTAGACTTTCGCAGTAAAGCATAGAGAGGTTCTACCAAAGTAGCATACTTAGGAATACATTTGGAGTACCATCCAGTCAATCCAAGCAAGGAACGCAACGCATGTGCGTCCTGATGCGGTGGAGCTTGAGTCACAGCAAACACATGTTCTGGGTCTGGTTGCAGACCTGCAGCTGAAAGAACATGGCCCAAAAAAGGAAGCTCTGTTTCACTGAAAGAGCATTTGTCCTTGTTAGGTTTAAAACCACTGTCCTGCAGGCGCTGTAAAACAGCAGTGAGTCTCCTGTCATGTGTCTCAGGCATGTCACCACAAACAATAAAGTCATCCGGGTAACACTGGACAACAACCAGACCGAACAAGATCTGTGACATCATTCTCTGAAAAGCACTAGCAGCTGAGGCCAAAAAACATAGAAACCTAGTAAAACGAAACAGTCCGTCATGTGTAATAAAGGCCGTCAGGTCCCTACTATCCTCATGCAAAGGTACTTGGTGGTACGCATTCTGCAGCTGACCCTCTTATTTGGTTCTCTCAGATCAACACACAGTCGAATTCCTCCAGACTTCTTATGAATGACCACTAGGGGTGAAACCCATTCAGAGAAGTCCACTTCTTCAATTATGCCCTCCGATTCCAGTCTTTTTAACTCATGTGAGACTGCATCACGCACAGAAAATGGCAGTCTGATGCACAGGTAAAACATCTAAGGGCGACTTGACGTTGTGTACAAATCCTGCAGCCCCACCACAGGCATCAGTAAAATTAACAGCAACATGACAAGCAATGGTAGAAGTCTCCCTTCTACTCACCCCTTGCAGTCCCCTCTACTTAGTACACACTGACATCTACTGGCAGGAGTAATTATACAACACAACAATTCTAAAACTGTTTTATCGTTTAAGAGCGCCCGTATGACTAAACAAACTTTAGAAATCACCCACTACTCTACACCACACTGAAACGGCACTGCTCTTTTCTGAATTGGCCACCAGAGGGCAGAAACAACACAACGTGCAGCGAAATAACGAGGCATGGCTACTGCCATTCAATCAACAGAAAGATGTTAATTCATTCTACTATGTGAATACATACAACAATAAAGAACACAAAATAACATGGTTGTTAAACCCAACTTCACCTTGTATTTACTCATAGTACGTGACCAATCAACAGAAAGAGGTTTACTAATTAAAATCTGCAATGTGAATACATAAAACAATAAAGAACACTAAATAATATGATTGTTAGATCCAAATTAAACTCATATTTAATCATAGTATGTGACCGTGAGGATATTCAATGTATCGTCAGCAAAGCTAATTCTACAGTATGTTTAGTATATTTCAGTATATGTTGTGTTTTGGACACTAGTATGCTGGATATCCAGTTTCACCAGAAAGACTGTGCAACTTCCCCAGCTAAACCAGCATAATCCAACTTGGAATAACATGGAACGCCAACATCCAACACACAAAATTTAACTGTGTGTGTGTCACTCTGATCCGGTGGAGCTCTAATTAGCCTATATCATTTACATACTCTGTGACCACTAAACAGAAAAGGCTCTATCTGGTGCTTACAAATATGGAAATTGGTATTGTGTGCTTAGGGTAAATGAGGAACAACAAGCTTTGGCAGAACTGAAAAGGCATGCATGTTCGTCCATCACATGACCTTAATTACTAATGTGATATGAAAAAAAAAGCATTGTATTATAACAGAGACAGAATATGGACCCTGTTACGGTGTCTAGGTTATCTGTATACTTTTATTATGATATACACCGACCCCGGAAGTTGGGGCACCGCTCTGGTATTCATTGATTACAGTTATAATGCACCATTCCTGCGTGTGCGTCTTTCTTTAGCTAATATAATATACAGCAACATGGTGTCGTGAACTTGCGCTTTTGTTTGAGGCTGAATTGTAAAGGCTACAGTATGTCATGAGAGGCAAGCGATAATGAGTCTGGAGCAGGTGCTTAGCAGCAGGTTACGAGGCTAGCCTTAGCTGCTAATATTTCCCCGCGATCACCTATGAGTTTTGCGGGTGACTGGTATGCGAACTGGGAAATATTTCGTGCAGAGTTTGAGGACTATTCTTTAGTCATGGGTCTGTCTGGCAAATCGAAGGATGTGCAAGCAGCTATGCTACGGACAGTCATGGGAAGTGAGTGCTGACACATTTATCATAAGAATCTGAACGTTACCAAAGTTCAACGGAGCGGTCCTAAACTTATAGTGGACGCACTAGAGCGGTATTTTAAGCCCGCAAAGAACGTCATTTATGAAAGATACATGTTTGGGTGTTGCAAGCAGGAGGATGGAGAGACTATTGATACGTTTGTTACCTGCTACATGTGAGTATGGGCAATTGAAAGATGAGATGATTCGTGATAAGATTGTACTGGGCATCATGGATGAAGGCACACGACGCAGACTGCTAAGTGAAAAGGCTCTAACACTTGTCAGTGCTATCGAAATGTGCCGCGCAGCAGAACAGACTGATATTCGAATGAAAATGATTGAGTGCACGCCGCATACCGACGCCGTACATGCGGTTGCTAAGCAATGATTCAGACCGAACAAATCGAAACAGAGTGATTCATCTCAAATTGCAAGCACAGATAATTTGTGCAAATACTGCGGCTACACACACCCTAGGGGCAGACAACACTGTCCTGCTTTTGGGAAGACATGCAAGTCATGTGGAACACAAAATCACTTTGCTAAGATGTGTTTGAAAAGTAAAAAGACTGAAAAGAAATTGCACAGTGTGGATTATACAGGGGACTCGGAGACAAACACTGATGATGACATATACATGCATGAGTCAATTGGGGCAGTACAGACAAAAGGGAAGAAATGGTTTGTCACATTACAAATTCATCAGAGGCCACAGCTGTTATGTGTTTGCTATTTGAGTTTGTCCTCCAACTGATGCCGTAGTCTTGTACCCGTTGATACGTACTGCACGTGATGTGGATTCGCACTCTCATGCAAATGTGGTAAGCAATACAGCACCTGTTAAGTTTCCTCCTGGTCTCCCGTGTTTTCCTTTACTGTTATCATACTTCCACCGGGTATATAACAGAAAAGTGGCGACGAGGTACGGCCTCACGTTGTTGTTTTCGGCGAAAGTCACGTTGAAATTTTTATGTCTTTCTTCGGCCGGGAGCGGCGCGAAGACGGAGTTGATGAAGCGGTGGTTCATGCTAGCTGCTACGGCTGGGACCGACGCACGCCCACAGCGTGCAACGGTACAGCGAAGCTAAAGGGAAAGGAGAAATCCCCGCGACGGTAAAGAAACAGGAATAAAAAGGGAAAATAACGAGGAGAACTGATCAACTGGAGGAAATCAAATAAAAATAAAGACAAATTGCTGAATAAGAGGATTATTAAGGGCTACTAAAATTGCTGCACTGGTCGGAAATATAGGACCATTTGAGGAAAGTAATGAACAATGGAGCTCATACACGGAAAGGTTTGAGTATTTTGTCCTGGCTAACAAGATTAAAGAAGAAGTTGTTGTGCCAACATTTTTAAGCGTTATGAGAGGAAAGGCATTTAACTTACTGCGCAGCTTAGTGCAACCAGACAAACCAGGAGACAAGTCCTTCGATGATATTGTGGCCATATTAAAGAATCACTATGCACCCAAACCACTGATTATTGCAGAAAGATTCAGATTTCACAAGAGAAACCAGGAAGATGGTGAATCTGTCTCCCAGTTTGTAGCTGTACTAAAACAGTTATCTGAGCATTGTGAATTTGGACAGTCACTCAATGACACCTTACGTGATCGCATAGTGTGTTGTCTACGCTTACTAACGGAAAGTAAACTAACATTGGAAATGACCATAGACATCAGCACATCAATGGAGATGGCTGCCAGAGAAGCACAGCAACTAAGTGCATCAACACAAGTGCATAAAGTCTTCACCCGGTCCACAAAGGAGGCAGTATCAGGTCAGCCATGTTACCGCTGTGGTAAAACAGGGCACCCGGCCCCTGAGTGTTGGTGTAAGGATCTCGACTGCAGAAACTGTGGTAAGAAAGGCCATATTGAACATGCATGCAGAAATAAAAAGTCTCAGTCAAATAAACAGTACAAAGACAAACAGAAAACAACCTTCCACAAAAAGAACAAGAAATATGTGAACAAAATAGCACATGAACAAGACGAAGACAGTGATTGTTATTCAGAAGATGATGTAGTGCATATTTTATCAAACACAAATGATGATGATGATGCATACTGGGTCACATTACAACTGGAGAATAACCCAGTGCGGATGCAAATAGACACTGGCACACGTGTATCCCTGGCATCAGAAGTTGTGTACAAAGAGAAACTGCAGCACCTGACCCCCAGAACAACTAAGTTGAAATTGAAAACTTACACTGGTCAACCTGTTCGAGTGTTAGGAGCTGTGGATGTGACAGTGGAACACAACAACCAGAAAAAGACTCTCCCTCTGCACATCGTCTCAGGAAACTTGCCAGCCCTGCTTGGTCGGTGGTGGCTCAAAAAGTTAAAATTAAACTGGCAAGAAGTGTTCATGATAACAGATGACCAAACAAGCACCCTCAAGGATATTCTGAAAAAGTATCCAAGGGTATTTGACGGAGAATTGGGCAGCATGAAGGACATTACTGTTAAGCTGACAGTTAAAGCTGGAAGCACACCCAAATGCCTAAAAACTAGACCTGTCCCATATGCCATTAAACCAAAAGTTGAGGCAGAGTTGAATAGGCTTGAAAAGTGTGGACTATTGGAACCTGTAAGCACCTGTAAGTGAATGGGCTACACCCATCGTCCCAGTCATGAAAAAGGATGGGACTCTAAGAATCTGTGGTGATTTTAAAGTCACTTTAAACCCAGTCTTGACTACAGAGCAGTATCCATTACCCCTCATCGATGACCTCTTCTCAGGACTGGCTGGAGGTCAGAAATTTAGTAAAATAGATCTGTCCCAAGCATATCTCCAAATGAATGTTTAACCCAAGTCACAAAAACTGTTGACAATAGTGACACACAAAAGACTCTACAGGTACCGCAGACTTCCATTCGGGATTACTTCTGCTCCCGCTTTGTTTCAAAGAGCCATGGACCAAATCCTAAGTGGTCTATCGGGAGTTCAGTGCTACCTGGATGATCTGCTCATCACAGGACCAGATGATCAGACACACTTAAGAAATCTGGACGCAACCTTACACAGACTTGAGGAATACGGTTTAAAAGTCCGCAAAGACAAGTGTGAGTTTTTCCGTTCCTCAGTTGAGTACTTGGCACACGTGATCGACAGCGCAGGTCTCCACAAGGCACCATCAAAAGTAAAGGCGATTGTGGAGGCTCCGTCACCAACAAATGTGAGTCAACTAAGGTCATTTCTTGGTTTGTTAACATACTACGCTAGATTTGTGCCTAACCTTGCAAATAGACTGAAACCACTGCATGAACTGTTAAACAAAACAAAATCATGGAGGTGGACTGACAAATGTGAATCATCTTTCAAAGACGCCAAAGATGCCCTTGTCAGATCTGAGGCCCTTGCACACTTTGACCCTAAACTCCCACTACAGCTTGCATGTGATGCCTCACCATATGGGGTGGGGGCGGTCGTGTCTCAAATCCTGCCATCAGGGGAAGAGAGGCCTGTTGCTTTTGCATCAAGGACTCTAAGCAAAGCAGAAAGCAACTATGCACAGACTGAGCGAGAGGCACTGTCTATAGTATTTGGAGTAGAAAAATTCCACCAGTACCTTTTTGGCAGAAAATTCACACTACTGACAGACCATCGACCCTTGACCTCAATATTTGGTCAGCACACGGGCATTCCCTCACTTGCGGCCAGCCGAATGCAACGTTGGGCTCTGCTGCTATCTGCCCACCAGTATGAGATCAAATACCGGAAATCAGACCAGCACCAAAATGCTGACGGGCTCTCAAGGCTCCCACTGCCTATCACACACTCTGAGTCTACACAAGCTGAAATCTTCTATTTCAAAGAAGTGACTGTTACTCCAGTAACCTCATCGCATGTAAAGAAACATACACGGACTGATCCAGTTTTATCTGAGGTTATGGACATTGTCACTCATGGAAGGGGAGGGGAGATGACACCAAACTTAAAGCCTTACCTGTTAAGACAAAACGAACTTTCAGTCCAGTCTGGATGTCTACTGTGGGGCTATCGTGTCATTATTCCTCTGCCCCTAAGAGACAAAGTGCTAGCTGAGCTTCATACTGGCCATTGCGGTGTGGTACGAATGAAAGAAATTGCACGCAGCTATTTCTGGTGGCCAGGCTTAGACGCAGCTATAGAAGAAAAAGCTAAATCTTGTCCTGACTGCCAAAAGTTGAGAAATGTATCACAGCTTGCACCACTAAATCCGTGGGACTGGCCAGAAGAACCATGGCAGAGAGTCCACATAGACTTTGCTGGACCACTGGAAAACCATATGTTCCTAGTGGTGGTGGACGCACATAGCAAATGGCCTGAAGTTGCTATAATGAAAAGTCCCTCTTCAGAGAAAACAACAGAAGAGCTATGATCCATCTTCAGCCATTTTGGCCTCCCGCAACAACTTGTCAGTGATAACGGGCCACAGCTAGTGTCTGAGGAGTTCGAGACATTCATGCAAGAGAACGGCATTCAGCACATTAAGTCTTCCCCGTATCACCCAGCCACAAATGGCCTTGCTGAAAGATTTGTGCAGACTATGAAACAGGCTCTCAAGTGTTCTCCAAGCACACAGTCACTCAACCGACGCCTTAACACTTTTCTGTTGTCCTATCGAAACACGCCTCATGCTACAACCCAGGTGTCTCCTGCCTCGTGTATGTTCAAAAGACAACTCCGTACACGTCTTGACCTGCTGAGACCTCAAAAGACAAAAGAGGTTGTACACCTTAGCCAGAAAGCTCAAATAGACAGATGGGTAAAAGCAAAATTCAGAAAGTTTGCAACTGGAGATAAAGTCCTAGCCCGAAACTACACTACTGGTGTTAAGTGGAAACCAGCGACAGTCGTGGCAAAGACAGGTCCAGTGTCCTACACCGTGGAAACCAGCGATAACCTCATCTGGAAAAGACATGTGGATCAACTACTACACACATCTAGTTCACGTGACATCTCGCGCCAGGTGACATCCCCTGTTTCAGAGGCGGAGACTGGTCTAGATCAGCACCACTCACCAATGGAATCGCTGAACCAACCTGCAGCTGTGGACACCGTTCCAGACACCCCAACACCTGTTCAGGTGTCTACTCCAAACATCGTGCCCAGCCCAGGTTCAACACCGTCCACAACAGTCGACGACGGGACTAAGACTTCCACAGGTCGTGTTTACCCCAGAAGGAACAGACGACCTCCTGATAAACTGACATTATAGTTTAGTGACTAACCCCCACAACATTGGGACAGAATAACACCCATGGGTTTAGTCCGGAGTGAGGTGGTCTACCCTCTCTCTGTCGTTCAGAAAATGTTAAAGTATGATGTTTATAAAACATTTTTAAAAAAGTTCTTATAGTATGGTTTTTTAGACACAGAGACATAAATAAAATAGAGTAACATGATTTATTTTCGTAATGTGGACATTCAAAGTAAAGGGGGAGAGATATGTTATGTATTTGCTATTTGAGTTTGTCCTCCAACTGATGCCGTAGTCTTGTACCTGTTGATACGTACTGCACATGATGTGGATTCGCACTCTCATGCAAATGTGGTAAGCAATACAGCACCTGTTAAGTTTCCTCCTGGTCTCCCGTGTTTTCCTTTACTGTTATCATACTTCCACCAGGTATATAACAACAGCAGTGCCAGCTTGATTCAGGAGCCACATGTGATGTAATGAGCTACAGAGACAAGATGAAACTGGCACCTAATACATTATTGCAACCCAGCAGTACCAGATTAAAGGTGTATTCAGGTGACCTGTTGATTTCAGCATTTTTGAAACCGAGTGCACGATTAATGGCCAGACCCACCAACTTGCATTTGAGGTGGTCAAGACTAGCCAAAAGCCTTTGTTTTCAGGCTCCACCTGTGAGCGCCTGGGACTCATTCAGTTCATGATTCCTGCCACAGTGCATGCCGTGGAGCACACTTACTCTGGAGCACTAACGAGAGAACAGTTGATAAAAGAATTTGGAGATGTGTTCAACTCACCTGTGAAGTCAGTGCCATGACATCTGTTCATTACAGCGAGCACAGGAAGATGTGCAATACATCAACCAGGCGGAGTACTTAAATGTGAGTGATCAGCGACTTGAACAGATTAGGAGGCACACTGACAGGGACGATGGTTTGCAGTCCCTCAAGTCCACTGTGCTTGCTGGTTGGCCAGAGGTTAGAGATATCACACCACTCTGTATACGTGAATACTGGCCTTTCCGTGATGAGATCAGTGTGCAGAATGGTATTCTTTTTCGAGGTCAAAAAGTCATTATACCCAAGACACTGCGTCCAGAGATGCTTGCCTGCATACACTCTAGCCATATTGGTGGAGACGCCTGCTATAGACAAGCTAAAGAGACCCTCTACTGGCCCAACATGCAAGCAGAGGTAAAAGACTTTGTTAGGGCATGCTCAACCTGCAATGAATATGCTCACAAACAGCAGAAAGAGTCCATGCTTTCACACGAACTGCCAACAAGACCATGGCAAATTGTCAGCATGTACTTGTTTGCACACCGCGAGAAGGACTATCTGCTTATCGTTGATCATTATTCTGATTTTTGGGAGATCGAGCTACTACCGGACATGTCAGCAGACACAGTTGTCAAGCGCTGCAAGTCCCAGTTTGCCCGTCATGGCCAACCTGACAAAGTTATCTCAGACAATGGCCCGCAGTTTGGCTCTCTGTTCAAGCGTTTTGCCGTTGAGTGGGAATTTGACCATGTAACCTCCTCACCAAGACATCCACAAGCGAATGGTAAAGCAGAGTCAGCTGTTAAGATAGCAAACAGCATCCTGCACAGGGCAGCACGAGATGGAACAGATCCCTGGAAAGCTATATTGCACTGGAGAAACACGCCCACAGAGAACATGGAAAGCAGTCCTGCACAGCGCCTCATGTCAAGGAGACTCAGAACATCCCTTCCTGTGACAAACAAACTTCTTGAACCTTGTGTGGTGGTAGGTGTTACGGAGAGGTTGCGTCGCCGCCGGCAGATCGCAAAGCACTTTTATGACCGGACAGCAAGAGATCTACCAGAGCTGGAGATTGGTGAGACTATCAGAATGAAGCCCATGCATGGTGATACTTCCGGTCGCTGGAGACTTGGAACCTGCATTCACCAAGTTGCAGCACGTTCGTATCTGGTGGATGTTGATGGTACTCTATATCGGCGCAATAGAGTAGACCTGAGGGTGGCAGAGCCTTCCGCTTCAGTGGTCATGGATGGTAATGATACCGTACATGCACCTGCGTCTGATGTCATTCTCTCTGTTCGCCAAACACCTGAGGTTGTATCAAGCCCAGTGAGACCCGCCTCCGTGGCTCAGCAAGATCTGCAACAGCAGCCATCTCCCCTTTCAGGCACTTTCACCAAAGCGGGGAGGCTGTCGAAGCCGCCTGAGAGACTTAATCTGTGAACTGTACTTCGAAATTTAAGGGTTACGCTACATTGGGACTCATACAGTTAACACTTTATTTGTAAAAAAGAGGAAAGTGTATTTATGTATTATTGTTATGGCTCTGGACAATCTATTGGACTGCCATGTTTACTGTATCTTTATAGGTTTACTGGGTTAAGTTTAATTAACCCTTTTTAAGAGTGGTTGTCATGTCACTACTTTCTGAAGTAAGTTCAGGTACTTCTTTGTGTATTGTGGTTTCCTTGACTTTTGTAAAGGAGGATGTTACGGGGTCTAGGTTATCTGTATACTTTTATTATGATATACACCGACCCCGGAAGTTGGGGCACCGCTCTGGTATTCATTGATTACAGTTACAATGCACCATTCCTGCGTGTGCGTCTT
>JAJAGP010003776.1:0-45000 GCA_025084515.1 Ancistrus triradiatus | reverse complement strand
TCCAAATTTAACTGGTATTTAATCAAATATAGAAAGTGTCCGTGAGGATATTCAAAGTATAATCGGCAAAGCTAATTCTACATCCTCAGCATATACTGTGTTTTGGAAACTAGTTTGACTGTAGGGACTCTTATCAAATTTTCTTCTCACAGATCCAACCATACGTCAAAGTACAAGAATAATCATGCCAGTTCTCTCTAAACAGGGCACAGTTCTCATTGGTGCCACCACCAGGTTCATTCTTTTCCCAGAACCTGAAGGAGAGAATCAGAATATCACTGTGTTTCTCAGAGCAATGTAGTGTAACTGCATCACACACAGCATTCAGTTCAGTAATCTCTTACTTGTAGGTCTGTGCTGAACCATCCACCCATTTCCATGTCCCCTCAAAGGCGCTGTCAGTTAGAGACCAATCCAAACATAGGTAACTCCTTTTGACCTTGCAATAAAGTCCTGTTGAATTGGGGGAAATGGTTAAACTCAATCCATCACTACAGGTTTATTAATTTGGAGGGGTAGAGGTTAGATCCCCAAAGAATAAAAATTAACCAAAAAGGTCTGCACTATTAATTTGCTAATTTCCTAAAATATAAAACATTTGGAAAAATACTCTCATAGCAGCAAATTTCTATAAAGCTGTTTTAGGTACAGAACTTATATGACGTAACTACTATCCATCTACTAACAAGATGTACAGCTCAGACAAAGACAGATTATAGAAGAGTACAATCAAACGTCAAACGTGCATCTTGTCTGTAGCAGCATTCAGTAAACTGAATGACTGATTGTTTTTTTTCATGAAATGAAATATTAACAAATCAAAAAGTCCATTACCAGCCAGAGGACGAAAAGGCTATTGATAAAACCCCAACAAAGAGGAATAAGCAGTACCAGCCAAAATAGCATTTTAAATCTAATTTTGTTAGCAGACTAAAATAACTTTCATCATGAGAAACCATTTCTAGATCTAACTTAAATTTTTAGAACTAAATTAGAAACAGGTTGAATAATGCTAATATTCCGACAATCATACAGTGATATTTTAGATGTATTGGCTGTATTTGATAACTTTTTACTCATGTATTTCAATAAAGCCATGTTATGGAGTAGCAGCGCCTCCTCCAATTCATAGTGCCCCTAAAACAGGTCTAACTCAATTTCTCTCTCACTCTCTTTCACCTTTTCCTCGTTGTTGCTTATGATCACCAGATCTGCCCCTCTTCCTATGCAGTCCTGTTGGCTGTCACTCCAGGTCTTCTTCTCCAATGTAGAGATGTAGTAAATACTGGAGTTGAAGGAGTATCTCCAGCCTTGTTCCAGGGATTCATGTAAAAAAACAGACACACAGTTGAGAAATCTGCTTTATTCTGTAGGCTCTCTAAATATGAACACATTTTCATTACCCAGTGCTGAAAGGCTCTTATTGAACTCATCTCTTTCCTTCTGTAATCGGTTTCTTTCTTCAGTCAGGTTAATGTAACTACTATTTAATCGTCTCTGCTCTACAGTCAAGTTGTCATAACTGGTCTGTAAATGGTCTCTGCTTAGCGTCACGTTGTTATAACTGGTATTTAACTGGTCATATCTTTTAGTCAAGTTGTCGTAACTCCTCAGTAACTGTTCTCCTTTTACAGTCAGGTTGTCATAACTGGTCTGTAACTGGTCTCTGCTTAGCGTCACATTGTTATAACTGGTATTTAACTGGTCATATCTTTTAGTCAAGTTGTCATAACTCATCTGTAACTGTTCTCCTTTTACAGTCAGGTTGTCATAACTGATCTGTAACTGCTCTCTGCTTAGATTCAGGTTACTATTTTCGGTCCATAACTGGTTGATTGATGTGGTCTGGATGTTGAACATGACCCCTAACATTATAACCCCAACCAGCAGGATCACAAACAGAAGCACCAGAGACGCTGGCATCAGTCTGTGGCATCTTCTCTTGCCAATGTCTCCACCTAGCGGGGAACAGGTTCACAGACATGAGTATGAACATTTATTATTCATTAACGTTTACATCAGAGGTGGCAAGTACCTGGTTACTGTACTTAAGTGCTTTAGGTATCTGTATTTACTTGATTTTTTGTGTAGCTTTAATCGATAATCTGTCTTTAATGTTATCTATACTTTTACAAAAGAAAAATTGGTACTTTTTACTCACTATGTTTTCAAAACAGGCTCATTACTTAACTTTTATGAATTGTTTTATTTATTTATATACATAATATAAATGTTATGAATTCATATATTTATTTATTTATACTCATTAACAAAAAAATTAACACTCCCAGATAGAAATGTGGGATTGCTGTTAAACTCGGCATGAAGTTCTGTCTCAGGCAGATATGTAAATGATTACAGGTGTGGTCTGATTAGACACTGGGTCTTGCCACAAGAGGTCATAAAAGGGCTCCCCATAAAATGCTCTCAGAGGCTACTTTTGGGTAGTGTACCTCTTGGTAAGAGATCGTTGATTGCTAGACATTGTGTCCAGTTGACAGACTTTGAGAGGGGGCGGATCATTGGACTGATAGAAGCAGCATTGACATAGGGCTGCAACTAACGATTATATTAATAATCGATTAATCGGTCGATTATTTTTTCGATTAATCGATGAATCGGATTGGGGGGAAAAAAACCATTTCCATGTCTTTATTCAGAAATCTAACATTGAATAACAGAGCAAATAAGTGATAATTGAATAATAATAAATTAAATTTATTAATAAATTAAAATAACAAATTAAATAATAGTGTGTATACTTGTATTATTCTGTCCTCAATGTGTGTGTCTGTACACAAATCGACAGATAGCTAACAAGTCCCATAAAAGAGTCAAAAGCTGGAGTAAAGTTAAATGATCTTTACTGTTGTCTTCATCTTTCATGAAACAATTTATTTTGTAAAACTGAAATGATACAGAAAGTAGCACCAATTAGACTACTCAATGCTACAGTTGTAAGTATTTAAATGCAACGTACCAAATCCACTACACAACACTTATGATATTGCAGTTAAACGTAAACATGAATTCAACTTACAAGCGATACTTTCCAAGGCACAAACAACAGAAGGGAATGATGCGAGTGCTGAAGCTGTAAACAGAACGCATGTAACGTCTAATGGTTCTCTTACACCACACTGAACTGTGACCTGGCGACATCATGTGATTAAATTAACCAATCAAAACAATAGCTGGAATTAAACAAGAAATTAGTTAAGTACTCTAAAACGCCAGTAGGGGGAAGAAAGTACTATAAATAAAGGTAAAGTTCTTACAGAACATGACATGTATTTATTCTGTTTCTTCCTTCTCTTTTGCCGTATTATAAACAAATTGTTCTGGCTCACAGAAAGAGTAGGTCATCTTCATTTTGGTCTTCTATGGCAGGTTCAGATGAGGGAGCCGATTTAAATGAATAAGCAGCTGATGTGCCGAAAAGCTGCTACACATTATCAGGCATAGCATGTGCTCATAGCAAGCCTCACCAGACAACCTGAGACCATATCGTATATACAGGATTGAGTTAAATACAGTGATTTCTTTCGGTGTCACACTGAAGACGCATTTATATTTACATCCCGCTCTGTAAATACGGGGCGGGGTCAGTCAGTGGCGGCTCTGGGCATGCGCAGTTCATTTGCAGTGTGGACGAGGCTCACAGCAGAGGATACCAGCACCATTGCATAACAATGGGACCGGTGATCAGTTTAATATGCAGATTTACATAGCCATTAACGACAATGGCCACGTGTGCCATTCACACATGATTGGGGAAGGGCTGCGATGGCTCCATTGTAAGATGGTGAGAGGTGTACTCTGAGGCCCCCTCCTCGGTTCAGGGATGGACGTTCCCTTTTTACAATGGTGCTGGTACCAGTCGTTATGCAACGTGCTGTATATAAGATTGGGGAAGTTTTCCAACTGCTGAGACTGAAGAAGTCACTTAGATGAGTGACGAAACGTTTCTCCAATAAAACCTATGTCCAGATGAACAGATTCAACTTCTGCGAATTTCTTACCTGGATCATTGAGCATGCATCAAGATGTAATAAAATCATTCTTTCATATCATTTTGCCTTTACTTTATATTATTTGTGCACAGAGAGGGGCTTCACTAAATTAATTTGGCTGTATAAAGACCAAGATTACTAAAATGAAAAGCATATTTTCAAGTAACAACCTTGGTTTTGGTTTAATTATTACTATCCATTAAACTATAAAATGACCAAAATCAAGACACTGAAATTTAATAATCCTTCTGTAAACCTTTGTGATAGATTACTTAATTAGAATAACCATAAAATAGATCACCTGCAATTTTTAGGGGACTATTGAAAGGTATTCTACATTACTCAATCAAATTTACGATGTTATAATTAATGTAAATGCAAGATATTACATTATCGTTGTCATAAGGGACAGTTGCATCAAGGTGTCCCTACACTGACAACGATGATACAACTTGCTATGCTAGCTGGACACAATAGCTTTGACACATGCAAGCTGGGACTGTGTAGCCTAGTGGTTAAAGTACTGGACTCTGGCCCAGAAGGTCGAGGGTTCAAATTCCACCTCTGCCAAGCTGCCACTGTTGGGTCCTTGAGCAAGACCCTTAACCCACAATTGCTTGGACTGTAAGATTGTATCAATTGTAATTCGCTCTGGATAAGGGCGTCTGCTAAATGCTGTAAATGTAAATGTAAGCTGTGCCTGTTGGAAGCTTAGAACACACAGATTAAAATGATATGACATCACAATGCTTAAAGCAAACAGTTTAGACTATATGACAAAAACTCTGATCACTAAAAAAATTACTTTGTCATCATGAAAAGTAGTTTTTGTGTAAGGAACAGTCATATATGGTTGTTTCCTCCAGGAATGAGGAGGGACTAACTGAGCATGTGCTGTATGAATATCAGCACTGTAGCTCATTCCTAACTGGTGGAATAAGTAATGTTGGACCTGCCCCTTGTTGCAACCATCCCCATTCTCCCCTATTTTGTACATTTAATTTTAGTTCCTCATGTCTGTAGTAAATGTTTTTGCTCTGTGTTTTGTTGTTTTTATGTTTTTTTGCAGATGATTCATGTTTTATCCTTTTAACAAGAAATACTATGACCCTTTTTGCTACCTTTATATTCCTACCTGAAGGAAATATATGACCACACAAACTTTTACCTGAGTAGGTTATTTTTTTAAAAGATTTGAAGCATTTTACGTGAATAACTTATTTAATTCATTAATATCTGCAAAACCTTGGGAAAGTACTGTAAAAAAAAAAACGACTGCGGAAATTTATCCGAACCAGCAGGCTGGTAACGACGCACAAGCAGACTGGCCTTTTCTTTTTACAAATGTTTTCTTTTTTTGTTTGTTTGTTTTTTAACAGTAGTCTAATGTAGCACAGCTTTTCAGAACAGATTAATGGTCGGTTTAAGCTGTGTAGCTTCTGTAAAGTTTTAAGATAGCATTTCACTTACCTGTGTTTTGAGTTTGGAGCTTCCTAGGTGAGTCATTGTTCTCCGTCACAGCGCTGGTTTCTCGAGCTTTTACAGCATCCACACTCTCATAGATATCCACCACTCGCTCTATCCTCTGTCCTCTCTCCTCCATGGAGAAAACGTGATTAGAAACGATCTGAGACATCTCTTACCAACAACAAAAACAATTCAAAGAGCGCAGAATCTCTGTCCGTCTCTCTCTCTGCAGCGGTTGAGCTCTACTGTTATGATTTACATACTCTGTAGCCACTAAACCGAGAAGTTTCTGTCTGGCGCGTACAAATATGGAAATTAGTATTGTGCGCTTACGGTAAATAAGGAAGATCAAGCATGAGGGGAACTGAAATGGCAAATATGTTCCTCCGTCACGTGACCTTAAATGTTAAAGTATTAAAGTAAATATAAAATCTTCCTAAATCACCGTACCCGAGTCAGAATGGACCTAGTACTTCTAACTAATAAGTTCTAAGACAGCTCTTAAAAATGAAACTATCCAGGAGCTCTGGATAAGTGCCGTTTACCTCCGTGAGTCAATTTAAAGAGGAAAACGATTCCACCCGTATTTGTACATTATTCATAAAATGTTCTATGATCTATAAAGAGCATAAAGAGTATTTGGACCAGCAGGTAAAACAGCAAATATTAGTTTCTCTGTACTTTATTTCGCTTTAAAATCATGAAAGCGGATCGATATACAGTATAAACAGCACACTGTGTACAGTAACAGCTTTATCGGTCAGCCCTCTAGTGGTGAGATGTGAAAATTGCACTGAAAGTTAAATTCCTGAACTTGACAGCCAAACGAGACGCGACGTGAGGACATGCAGCCACACATTTTATTTAAAAAAAAGATATATTTTACTTTGTCTAAAAAGTGTCCATGCTATCTTTGAGGAGTATTCGGGTAACATAACTCCGTTTTACATTGTAATTATGAATAAATGCATATAGAGTGTGCACATGTATCTGACCTTAGGATCTTATACGTTTAATAGATCTCATAATATATCATTTTTTCCAACTTTATCCTATGGTACAATATCTCATGAGTGTCCACATTGCGTTTGAAGCAGTCCTTTGGTGGAGTTTTGTTGATCATGGTGCTGTATACTGTTATTATAAATGCATGCATATAGACATGAGCTTAAAGCTTAATTACATCTAATAATATATCATTCATTCCAAGTTTCTATTCTATTTCTATTCTAGCATATCTGCTGAATGTCCACAGCAAGTTTGAAACAGATCTGTGGTGGAAATTTTGAGTTACAACCACTTTAATGTATACTTTTATAAATTATGACTATAGGTTTTAGTCAAAAGACTGACTAAAACTAAATCAAAATTTGCTGTCAAAATTAACACTGCAATAGAATGGATAATGCGTAGCTAAGCCTCAGCTTGTGCCTGTCACGGGATAGGGTTGTCCAAATGCACATGTTGCTGTAGTAACTTAACGGGGCTTAAATTTAGCCTCTTTTGTGAAACCAAACTTAATCAAAATTAATCAGGCTTGTCTCAAAAATCCTGGCTTAAAGAGTTAACTGGTTGCTTAGTGTTGTTTGGACCTGAAGATGAAAAGCAGGAGTACTAGCAAACAGAAGCACCAGCAGTGTGGCATCTTCCCTTGGCAATTTCTCCACTTAGCGGGGAACGGATTCAGAGACATGAATACAAACATTTGTTAAAGCAATAAGGCACGTTATCGTCATATATTGTTAGATTTTAAGATAAAAAAGAACAGAAAAAACGATTTGTTTATCACCCTTTCGCGAGGTAAAATAGTTCCATTGCATCGTTACCCCGCGGCTAAGCCCTTCAGTCATTAAAGTCAAGGAACAGAATTACCCATAACTGTTGATTATTCAGACAATAGACACAAATACATCGATTGGTAAGTTTGAATTTATTAAAAAGAAAGTTTATTTACAATTAGCAAATAAAATGGGTGGGGTTTAAAAGGCAGGTTGATATTAAAATCCACTATTCTACCAACTGAAGCAAATTGGAGTGAGATCCCCGTGTTATAACCAAAGTCTACACTGTAAAATTACAGTAATTAACTGGCAGCAGTTTCGCCAGTATTGTTCTGTTTTTTACAGTACTGATACTGTAATTAATTACAGCACATTGCTGTAATTCAAATACACAAGCTATTACTGTATTTTTATCATTCACAGCAGTTAACTGTTATTTAGTTTTACAGCAAAATATTGTTTATATACAATATCACTGCAAAATACTGTCACAGGTGCCTCCGGCTCGACGCTGGCCAGCGTTGAGCTGCTTTTGCCGGCGGCATCTGTGGCAGCTTCTGTAATCGGTCGCCCTGTCAGTAAGGCGGCTGATTACAGCTAATGATCCTCACCTGCTTCTTCATTCTGTCACGGGGTTGCGCCATCTGTAAGAATGACGAACCCCAAAAACTAAATGAAAAGGATGGGACCCAAGTGCAGTTAGCTCCAGATGGTTTTATTGAACTGAAGTCAAATACAATAAATTAAACTGAATTAAATAAATACAAATGAATGAATAACAACTAACGGGAGTCTCTGTGTGTGCACAAAAGCAGCGAATGCGTGAGCTACATACACACACACACACACACACACAGAGACGAAACAGCGCCCTTGAAAATAAGGGCGGGAACGAGAAGGATCTTTTCTTTCTTTATATATTTATTTATTTATTTTATTTCCCCTTAAATAACTTAAACTGAATTAAATAAATATAAATGGATGAATAACAGAAATAACGAGAGTCTCTGTGTGTGGGTACAAAGGCAGCGAATGTGTGAGCTCCATACACACACACAGAGGCGTAACAGCGCCTTTGAAAGGAAAAGCGGGAAGGACAGAGAGAGAGAGCGGGAGGGGGAAAATTCCCTCCAGCTTACGTCACCTCTGAGCGCACACACACGAAGCGGCCGTGGGCGTGGCCCAGCGCTCCTGCACGCTCAGAGAGCTTAGAGACGCCGCAAGAGCCCGAGGAAGGATGAATCAGGCAGAGAGGAGCCAGAGATGGAAAAATAAAGACGAAATAACGCTCAACCTACTCTACCTAATTTCCCTATCAACCTTACCATCACGTTTCGCGACGCTACGGAGGCTCCGCCCCTGTACGGACGGAGTCTGTCCTCTAAACCCTGAAAAAAAGAATAAAAAGCGAATAAACAAAACAGGAAGCAAAAGGAAAGTGCGGGGGCTCTAAAAAGAGCGCAGGGATGAGACTTGTGAGGTCTCAACGGCACGTTCTACCAGCGAGTCCTTATTCAAAATACGCCTTACTGACAGGGCGACCGATTACAGAAGCTGCCATAGATGCCGCTGGCAAAAGCAGCTCAACGCTGGCCACTAGCGTCGAGGCGGAGGCACCTGTGACAAATACAGCTGAATACTGTAATCATTCTATGCATTAACCTGTGATTTGAATACCAAAATAGTATTTCAATCAAACAAACCCAGACTCAAATTAAACACATTGTGTTTAATAGAAAAGTCAGATGTTCTTCCACAGAAAATCAGACTTTGCATCAGATGACAAAATAAAGTTTCTTCATAACATATTCCATAAAGGTAAAAAAGAGAAAAAGTGCTGTTCACAAGAAGTCTCAATACCCTCTAAATGAAAGTTATAAAGGCAAAAATACACTCATTGACAAGAAAATTAAATCACCAAGAAGAAATTGTCGGAATTGAATGAAACTTTATATGTATGAATATAATGATGATATATGTTAGTGATTACAATATTAGAGAGAAAGGATAAATTTATTGGGGAGAACTGTACAATTGAAAGGAAGCTCCCATTACCCTGTTAGCCTGGATACAAGAAGAGATACAGTAGGGCATGAGGCATACAGGTTCCGTAAGGTATCCTGCAGCAACAGTTGCCTACAGATGTAGCTGGGCCTATAGATCCTGCACACTTGTAGTTTGCCGAAGCTGGCGTCCCAGCTGGTCCCATAACTGCTCGATTGGCATTAAATCTGGTTAAAAAAAAAAAAAAAAAAAAAAAACTTTGCCAGGTGTGGGTGAGTATTATCCTGCTGAGTTTTACAGCAAACCGTCATTTCTCTCTGCGTGAGTTATTTTTTTGTCAATGAGTGTATATCCTCAGATAAATAAAAAATGTGGGCTTTTCAAGATGTGTTCATCAAATTGACTGGATTATGGCACTCTGCACTGCATGTGTCTTGTGTGCATCAACACAGTAACTGAACTGGTGTCAATGAGTGTGTTTACATGCACTTAATACTCCAATCATAGATTTCTGCAGTTATCTGATTGTTCAAGTGGTCATGTATACAGCATACCTTGATCTAGAAATAAGATTAAGAAAGAGAGCTGGATTTTACTCCAGTAATCAAATTTCTTAAATCATTTATTCCCAGTGTCCGATTCTATCATGTTCCTCGATCCATGAATGCAAACAGAGCAGCTATGGGAGAACAACATGTTGCCGGGTCCGCTTACAGATTTTGCTTCTTTTGGGCTTACAGTATTTACATAGACCTGGTGGAGGATTCGCTTGCAGTATTTGGCAACCCTGAATTAAACCAACTAAACAGCTATCAAAGACTTTGTGGAGACTTTAAAATGCTGTACATACACAAGAAAATTAATTTGATTATGTAATGTTAAGGTTTGACGTTTACATCACATCTTTCTGTGAGATTATTTGTTGGTTTTGAAAGGTCAAATCTGATTTCCCATTACCTGATTACTGAAGTGCATGAATACTGGTTAATTAGATTACTGACTTAATCTGATTTTCTGCAGTTATTAGATTATTAAATGCATGTAAATGAACTCAACATGAACATATAGCCAACACACATTATCAGACAAAGTCCCAACGAAAGTCCATAAGTTTCCTCATTAAGGTGCACACATGATGATTGAGGGGTACTCTTTTGTTTTGAACCACCTTTCCAGTCCGCTTGCTGGAGACTTCACCTTGGTGAGCTTTGGAACGCCGCTCTGGGTTTATAACAATGAACCACCTGGAAAGACAGAGAGTGTAAGCACTGACTGATGTGAACAACAAGGGATGTTTAACGTCAGCGTAAAATGGAGATCAGAACCCATTCTATTTCATTGATGTGATATACTTTTAAGTGAAAATGGTGGGCTGCACAACCTATTGGAATGAATGGTGAAAAGCCAAGACGAGGATGTCAATTGGAGCTGGAAAATATGATGTTCTTGGTTATAATTATTTTTCCCACCCACTGGCACAGCATGATGTCAGAACCAGTAAAGTAAATTAAAACATAAAAAAATAATTTTAGTTGAAGATTTTGCGCCCAAAATCTTCAACTAAAATAGTCAAAAATCCTCTCAGGCAAAATGTCCAACATACATGTATGTTGCAAACACTTAAAAAATAATTAAAACAAAAATATTACTAATATTACTCAAAGTAATTATGCATTATGCTAGTTTTGCTTATTTTTTCCTATTGGCTGATTTGCTGATATTGTTGATATTGATATTGCTGATATTGTTCATCTATTGCTGATATTGTTCATCTATTCATCTATTGGTTAACTAATTTGGAGTGACACGTGGTGAAACGCATTGTACCGAGCGCTGTCTTGGCTGACAAGATGAGGAGTGTTATCAGTTAATCTGGCAGTATGAGTGAGCTAACTATAATGGTAATGGAACTACACTTATGCAGCAGTAACTCATAGTAATTCGTAGCTAGCAGTAATCAGTCTTTACTGTTACTTTTGCACAGTGTTTATGCCAGTGCAATGTTTTCCCTTTGACATACAGCACAGGAGCTTCTAAGATTTCCTGCCCAAGACGCCTGATCTAGCTCATGAGGGATTGATAATCAGTTTATTTAAACAGCTGCAAAGCTCCCATAGTTAAATCAATAGCAGAGACTTCAAGCCTAGTTAGTGCTAGCAGCTACAAACCAACAGCTAAGTTTACCTAATACACTTCTATTTCCAAAATATACATTTTATACAGAGTGATACTGCTGCCACAGCATTTGTTACATTAATAAATATGATCAACACTGCTCATAATGTTGGACATGCCAGCCCAATCCTCTTTAGCAGTACTACACTCAGTACATGTTCAAGAAAGATCACCTAGTGTGAGCATAGCTACATGTTCAGAAGACCAGTCATTCCAAATCAGTTTACCAGGTGAGCACCCAGATTTCAGTATCATCTTTCTGAAAAATTAAGTCTTATTTTATATGCCATTGTTTTTACATTTATTATTTATTTGCAACATATTAACACTCTGAAACTTAACATTTTGCTGGTGTATTTTATCACCATTTGAAAATTCTGGCACAAATTAACTCTATATAGAGCATTTTAGAGGAAGACAAACATAAAAAAATGCAGAGGAGCAAAAATTTTGCATTTTAAACCATGTGGCACAATGATTTGTATTTAATATGATTGAGCACAGGAAGCACCCAAATAATTGCAACACGAATTCATGTTGACCTATACAGTGGCAATTTCTGTTCTGTATGAAGAATGTTCATCCTGGTTAACATGAGTGAGTTACTGTGTTAGTTAGTGACAAGCAATTGGCATAAGATGCTTTGCATTTTAAAATATGACCTTGCAAGCTAGAAAACATGGAGAACTTCCTACATCAGTAGCAGCTCAGTGTATACACTGACAACTTCTTCTTCTTCTCCCTTTATCAGGGGTCACCACAGCGAGTTAAACGTTTCCACCTCACCCTGTCCTCCACGTCCTCTACTCTCACCCCAACTCCCTGCATATCTTCATTTACCACAACCAAAAAACTCCTCTTTGGTCTTTCTCTCCGTCTCTTGCCTGGCAGCTCCATCGCCAACATCCTCCTACCAATATATCCACTATCCCTCCGCACATATCCAAACCATCTCAGTCTTCCCTCTCGAATTTTGTCTCCCAATTTTCCAACCTGTGCTGTCCCTCTGATGATCTCATTCCTAATCCTGTCCACCCTAGACACTCCTAAAGAGAACCTCAACATCCTAAGTTCTGCCACACCTCCAGCTCTGCTTCCTGTCTCTTGTCAGTGCCACTGTCTCTAAGCCATACAACAAGGCTGGTCTCACTACTCTCTTATAAATCTTTCATTTCACTTTTGCTGCGACCCTTTTGTCACACAGCACTCCTGACACTCTTCTCCACCCACTCCATCCTGCCTGTACTACCTCCTTTCCACACTCCCCATTTCCTTGGACAGTTGATCCCAAGTACCTGAACTCCTGGACCTTTGGTGACCACTGATCCCTGTAGCCTGACTGTTCCCACCTGCCTCCTTTCATTTACACACATGTATTCTGTCTTACTACAGTTGACTTTCATTCCTCTCCTTTCCAGATTATACCTCCACCTCTCCAAGTTCTCTTCTTTTTCTGTTCCCTGTTCTCACTTCAGATCACAATGTCGTCTGCAAACATCATAGTCCACGGCGATTCCTGTCTGACCTCAACTGTTAGTCTGTCCATCACCAGAGCAAATAAGAAGGGACTCGGGGCCGATCCTTGATGCAGTCCCACCTCTACCTTGAAGCTATCTGTCACTCCCTACAGCACATCTCACCGCTGTCACGCTGTGTTCTCATACATGTCCTGCACTCATCTAACGTACTTTTCAGCCACTCAAGACTTCCTCATACACCACCACAGTTCCTCCCTTGGCACCGTGTCATAAGCTTTCTCCAAATCCACAAAGACGCAGTGTAGCTCTTTCTGACCATCTCTATACTTCTCCATCAGCAGTCTCAAAGCAAAAATCGCATCCATGGTGCTCTTCCTTCGCATGAAACCATACTGTTGTTCACACACTGTCACCTCCTGTCTGAGCCTAGCTTCCACAACTCTCTCCCAAATTTTCATTGTGTGGCTCATCAACTTTATGCCCCTGTAAGAGCCACAACTCTGTACATCACCCTTTTGCTTAAAAATCGGTACAAGTAAACTTTTCCTCCATTCCTCCGGCATACTCTCATTCACCAGAATTCCATTGAATAATCTAGTCAAAAACACCACTCCCAGCTCGCCTTGTTAGGGTTCGACCAGCTAGCGGGAAACTGGTCGAGGGAAAACTGTGGGGGAAGGAGGACTCAAGTGCAGAAGAATATAAATATGCAAATCGGCGAGCGGCGGCTGAGGAACGCAGCAAAAAAAAATGGAGAAAGAGAGGTCATTAGCATTAAGCTTTCCCTTCCTATCTAATTCCCTGGCAATATTACCTCGAGTCTCCAAACTCTACTTGGCTGATCCTCTTTCAGGACCAGTTGTACCATTAAGCCCTGTCCAAAAAGGCTACTGAAAACTCTTTAAACAGCGAGAGAAATCGCGTACATGAGCCGATAGTGCGCCGCCGGCCGGCTCTTAAGGTGCGTTATTTATAGCCGCTCGGCCGCCACGTCGGCGCCACCCTACGCCTTGGGAAGCCTGAACCATAATACTCCTAGACTTTTCCACACCTCAACCGGTATGTCATCAGGACCCACTGCCTTTCCGTTCTTCATCCTTTACAAAGCTTTCCTCACTTCTTCCTCGCTAATCTTTGCTACATCCTGTTCCACAATTTCTACACCATCCAGCCTTCTCTCCCTTTCATTTTCTACATTCATCAACTCATCAAAATACTCCTTCCATCTTTCCCTCACCCGCTCCTCACCTGTCAGTACATTTCCATTTCTATCCTTGATCACCCTGACCTGCTGCACATTTTCCAGCTCTATCTCTCTGTCTCGCCAGCAGATACAACTCCTTCTCTCCTTCCCTACTATCTAACCTTTCATATATCTCATCGTAGGCCTTCTGCTTGGAGTTTGCTACCTCCCTCTTTGCCCTTTGCCGCATCTCCTTGTACTCCTGCCTACTCTCATTAGTCCTGTCCCTGTCCCATTTCTTCTTTGCTGACCTCTTTCTCTGAATAACCTCCTGCACTTCCTCGTTCCACCACCAGGTTTCCTTGTCATCCTTTGCCTGTCCAGAAGACACACCAGTACCAGACCAGTCTGTCTAATTACTGTTGCTGCTACTACCCAGTCGTCTGGGAGCTCTTTCCTATCACCAAAAAGCCTTTCTCAGCTCCTCTCTGAACTCCTTACAACATTCTTCCTTTCTCAACTTCCACCATTTGGTCCTCTGCTCTGCCTTTGTCCTCTTCCTCTTCCCAAACCACCAAGAGCCATCCTACACACCACCATCCAATGCTGCCTAGCTACACTCTCTCCCCTGCCACTACCTTACAATCACCAATCTCTTTTAAGCAACCTCTTCTACATAAGATGTAAGTCTACCTGTGTGCTTCCTCTCTCCACTCTTATAAGTCACCCTATGCTCCTCCTTCTTTTTTGGAAATATGTGTTAACCACAGCCATTTCCATCCTCTTTGCAAAATCCACCACCATCTGTCCTTCTAGGTTCCTATCCTTAACACCAAACCTGCCCATCACTTCCTCATCTCCTTTATTACCTTCACCAACATGACCATTGAAATCTGCACCAAATCACCAGTCTCTCCTCCCTGGGAATGCTCTCAACCACTTCATCTAACTCCCCCCAGAATCTCTCTTTCTCCTCTAATTCACAGCCAACTTGTGGTGGCATAGCCACTAACAACATTCACCATTCACCCTCAATTTCCAGCTTCAGACAGATTATCCTATCTGACACCCTTTTCACCTCAACGACATTCTTTACATAGTCCTCCTTCAAGACCACACCAACTCCATTTCTCTTCCTATCCACACCATGGTAGAACAGTTTAAACCCTGCACCAATGCATCGAGCCTTGCTACCCTTCCACTCTGTCTCCTGCACACACAAAACATCCCTGTCATCGTCCCTACATTTAGGGTTGCTACCCTCAGTGCTATATTCTGGCCCCTCCTGATTCCTTTCTGTCTCCTCACACGCTTCCCTCATCTTCGTCTTCGGCAAACAGTAGTCCAATTTCCGCTGGTACCCTGTTTGCTACCAGTACCAGTTTAGCAACCCTAAATGTATAAAGCCACTCAGGGCATGTGCAATACCCAACTACTACCTCACTGCTGTTTTTAATAACATTCTACTGGACATATGTATATTCATCAGTATATATGTATATTTGTATATAATTTTTGTACTTCTGGTGTTAATTATTGTATGTGTAAGCATCGTAGGATTGCTACTAAATTTCGTTGTATACAGTGCAATGACAATAAAGGCATCTTATCTTATCTTATCTTACCATTTATCCGGGCTTGGGACCGGCACTAAAAATACCCTGCCTGAGCAATCTATCGGCTGGTTTGCACAAATAAAATAAAGTAAATGCAAATTTATATTAAAGAATGATTTTATTACATTTTAACGAATGTTGCAACTATGCCCTGTTATGGGGTCAGTTGCAACATTTGACTACATCTGTTCAAGTATAAACTGTAACTATATTATCATATGTACACGTGTTATAGCAATGTGAGTGGGTAGCTGACAGATGTGGATTTACTGTATTAAAATTTTGTCTTTCCAATACAACCAGTCTCTGAGAAACTGAAGGAAATGCAAAAAGTGTTGCAGCTGTCCCCACTCTCCCCTACACCACACACCACCCACACATATTCAAATGTTCTGACTGCTAATACTGTGCTCATTACATGTTGTGCTTATTAATAAAATGAGAAAGGAATTCTCTGGCTGCCTGGACCGTGTATTCTAATTGATATCCCCCATTGTGACAGCAATCAGTTCCTGAACTCAGCGCATTTAAAAGTGACGTAAGAGTGCAAGAATAATGCAAATATTGATCTCTTTTTCACAGAAATACTCCGATTACTCAAAATTTCAGAAACGAAAGCGTCAAGTATAAGCCCAAGCGTTTGCACCGTGTGTGGAGTTATCTGACAGTAAAAAACTAATAAAGTCTCTCTAAAACGTTTTAAGTTCAGCATAATGCATTCTGCTCCCAAAAATAACTGTATACAGTTTAAGATTTATTAATCATACCCTAAAGGTTTATCCATGTTTCAGGGAAGGTGAATTCTATCATGAATTCTATCATGGATATATTAACTATATTTAAAAATACATAATATTTCTAAAAGATTTGCAAAAGTAGTTTTTTGAATGACATAAAATCACAACTGTGTTTCAGACAGTCGATGATAAATAATGTTTGGGATAAATAAACTTATCAGGATTTACTGCATCACTGAATATTACCAAGTCTAGTTATGAGTGATTTAGGAGCATTAATTTAAAAAAATATTACAAAGTATGTTGTATATTTAGTTTTAGTTCCTCATGTCTGTAAATGTTTTTATATTGTTTTTTGCCGTTTTCAAACTTTTTACAAGAAATAGCCTACCATTACCTTTTTTTGCTTTATTTAGTAACATATATTTGCCACACCAACCTCTACCTGAATAGGCTATTTTTTAAAAGATTCATAACACTTTTACTCAGGTAAAGAACTTGCGGACTTCATTAATAAGGAAGTTTGTTCGAGTCAGCAGACTGGTAATCATGCACAAGCAGACTGACCTTTTCTTTTTACAAAATGTTGTTGTTGTTTTTTACAGTAAATCTAATAACTTTTTCAGATCAGATTAATTGTCGGTTTAAGCTGTGTTGCTTCTATATAGTATAGTTTTAAGAGAGCATTTCACTTACCTGGTGAGTCATTGTTCTCTGTCACCGTGCTGGTTTCGTGACTGGTTTCGTGACGTCTCACAACATCTGCGTTCTTGTAGATATCTGCCATTCGCTCCATCCTCTGTCCTCTCTCCTCCATGGAGAATATGTGATTAGAATCGATCAGAGACATCTCTCATCCACAACAACAACAACAACAACAAACAACCAATTCCAAGACAGCAGACTCCCTGTCCATCCGTCTCTCTGAACCGGTGGAGTTCTTATAAGTAATTTATATACTCTGTATAGACCAAACAGAGAAGTTTCTGTCTGGAGCTTATATGGAAATTGCACGAGCAAAACTGAATGGCATGCGGGTTCTTCCATCACATGACCTTAAATATGGAAGTAAATATGAATATAAAACCATTGTACTATAACAGACAGAATGTGAATCCAGTGCTTCTAACTGCAACCCCAGACTGTGAAATAGGCTACATCTGGCCACCTCAATACATTCATTCATTTTCATAGTCACCTAATCCATTTCAGGGTCGCAGGTGGCTGCTGTCTAACTGGCAGAAAAGGGCGCAAGCTGGTAACCATCCCACTACGGCACCGTGCCACCTGTATTCTGTATTAGTTTTAGCTTTTAAGAGCGCCCACGTATCCAAACAAACTGTTTAAATCTCCCTCTACACTGCACCGCACTGAAACAGCACTGCTCTTTCCTGATCTGGCCACCTGAGGGCGGAGACACAACACAACGTGCAGCGAAATAACAAGAGGCAACTCTACAGCCGTACAATTAACAGAAAGAGGTTTAATGATTTAAAGCTACGATGTGAAGACATGAAACAAGAAAGAACACAAAATAATAAACTCAGAAATTCAACTCGTATTTAATCAGATATAAGAAGTGACCGCGAGTATACGTAATGATAATTAGCAAAGCTAATTCTACATCCTCAGCATATGTTGTGTTTTGGACAGTAGTATGCTGGGCAAGTTCCCCAACTAAACCAAAACAATCCAGCTTAGACTAACATGAAACTGCTACGATCTTTCTGGATGCCTAGTGTTAAAGGACCCAACATGCGATGATCACATTTAGTGACTCTGATCAAATTCTCCTCTCACAGATCCAAGCAGAGGTATCACTACAGGACAGATCATGCCAGGTGTCTCTAAACTGAGCACAGTTCTCAGCTGTGCCACCACTAGGTTCGTTGGCTTGCTGAGTTTTCCAGTACCTGAAAGAGAGAATCAGAATATCACTGTTTCTCAGAGCAATGTAGTGCAGCTGCATCACAAACAGAGTTTGATTCAGTAATTTCTTACAAGACAGTCGGTGCTGAACCATCCACCCATTTCCATGTCCCCTCAACGGCAATGTCAGTTAGACCAATCCATACCCATGCTCCTCCTTTCCACCACCCAATAAAGGCCTGTTAAAAATGGGGAAACAGTTAAACTCAATTTTAATCTCAATGTGTCTCTCACACTCTCTCACCTTTTCCTCGTTGCTGTTTATGATCAGCAGATCTGCCCCTTTCGCTATGCAGTCCTGTTGGCTCTCACTCCAGGTCTTTTTCCCCCAGAGAGATGTAGTAAATACTAGAGTTGAAGGAACTCCATCCATTTTCTTAAATAGGCACACAGAGTAATATTCTCTCATAAACGTTTTAACATACAGTATAGCTCTATTATCCATTATTCACTTACTCAGTGCTGACTGCAAATTCTTGAGCTCATCTCTTTCCTTCTGTAACTGTTTATTTTCCTCAGCCAGGTTATTGTAACTACTATTTAACTGTCTTTGCTCTACAGTCAGGTTGTCATAACTGGTCTGTAACTGATCTCTGCTTAACGTCACATTCTTATATTTGGTATTTAACTGGTCATATCTTTTAGTCAGGTTGTCATAACTCATCTGTAACTGCTCACCTTTTACAGTCAGGTTACTGGAGCTGATCTGTAACTGGTCGTACCTGGACTGTAACCATTTGTTGTTTGTAGTCAGGTTGTCATAACTGATCTGTAACTGTTCTCTGCTTAGTGTCAAGTTGTTATTTTCAGTCTGTAACTGGTTGATTGATGTGGTCTGGGTGTTGAACATGATCCCTAACGTTAAAACCCCAACCAGCAGAATCACCAGAGACGCTGCCATCAGTCTGTGGCATCTTCCCTTGCCAATGTCACCACCTAGCGGGGAACAGGTTCACAGACATGAGTATGAACATTCATTATTCATTAATGTTTACATCAGAGGTGGTAAGTAACTGGTTACTGTACTTAAGTATTTTAAGTACCTTAATTTACTTGATTGTGTAACTTTAATTTCTAATCTTTCTGTTACTGTAATCTTTACTTTTTCAAAAGAAAAATCTGCACTTTTTAACTTATTACAATTTCAAAACAGGGTCATTACTTTAACTTGCATGAATCTTTTCATTTATTTATTTACAGGCATAGACAAAAAAATGAACACGCCCCAATAGAAATGTCGGATTGCTGCTAAACTCGGCATGTAGTTCTGTCACAGGCAAATATGTAAATGATTACAGCTGTGGTCTGATTAGACACTGGGTCTTGCCACAAGAGAGCGTAAAATTGCACACACTTTTGGTTACTTTGGGCAGTGTACCTCTTGGTAAGAGATCGTTGACTACTATACATTTTGTCCAGTTGACAGACTTTGAGAGGGGGCGAATTATTGGACTGATAAAAGCAGGATTGTCATTTTGATGAGTTCTAACCTAGCTGTTAGGAGGTGTTGGGAGGAATGGGATCCATGAGGGGGCACACACACACACACACACATCCCTATCTCTCCCCGGACCATTTCCAGGTGCTTAGCAAAAAGAAATTTGTTGTCTCGTCCCCCATTACCTGTCCTGCCTTTGGTAGCCAGCCACCATCACCTTTGCTTGCAGTGGTGTCGTAAACGAGAAACCTAGACTGCAACGGACTGGAACCGTATCGTCTTAGCAACAAATCCAGGTTCTGTTTGGGACCAGACAATGGTCTGGTTCCAGTATGGAGGCCTCGTGGTGAGCGCATCAATCCTGCCTTTGCTATGGAGCCACATTCATTCGATTCCAACAACTCCTTCTTTTTTTGGTCAATTAGTGTACTGTGTCTATCTTTTTATTTTTTTGGAAGCTCCAAAAATGGCAAAATTGCCTCATTTTGTTGGTGCTCACTGTGCACATCACGCTTCACAATTTTTAAGGGGCTCTTGCAGAGCAGCTATGCCTCCACAAGAAGTTATATGACACACCTATCACAGAGACACTCAAATTATGCAAAATTTCAGAAACGGAAATGTCAAGCACACTCTGAACATTATACAAATAAATAAGTATTTCTACAACCTTTTGACGTTCAGCATAATGCATTCTGCTCCCCAAAATAACTTTATACACTTAATGCTTTTTATTAATCAGACCCTAGAGGTTTATCCATGTCTCTATTTCTGTCATGAATAAGAGGTATATTAAAAATATATAATATTTCTAAAAGTTTTGCATAAGTATTTTAAATCACATCAAGTAGTGGAGTTTAAAAGAAGAACTGCAAAAAGATCAGTGAAGCTGCAGTTTGTTGGACTAAAAGGCAGTGACAGTGTTTCAGAGAGTCGATGATAAATAATGTTTAAAATCAGGATTTACTCCATTAATGAATATTTCAATGCCTAATTATGAACGATTTAAGGAAAATTCCAAAGTAGGAAAGAGTGGGGACAGTTTTTGCATTTCCTTCACTTTCTCAGAGACTGTCTGCATTAGAAAGACAAAATTTTAATACAGTAAAACCACATCTGTCAGCTACCCACCAACATTGCTGTTACAGGTGTACATATGATAATATAGTTACAGTTTATACTTGAACAGACGTAGTCTGACCCCATAACGGGGTACAGTTGTGACAGTCAACAGGGGAAGTTGCAACATTCACTAAAATGTAATAAAACCATTCTTTCATATCATTTTGCCTTTACCTTATTTTATTTGTGCACAGACAGGGTCTTCACTAAATTTCTCTGCCTGTATAACGACCAACATTACTAAAATGAAAAGCATATTTTCAAGTAACAACCTAGGTTTTGGTTTAATTATTACAATCCATTAAACCATACAATTATCAAAATCAAGACACTGAAATTGAATAATCCTTCTGTAAACCTTCGTGATAGATTACGGAATTAGAATAACCATAAAATAGATCACCTGCAGTTTTTAGGGGACTATTGAAAGGTATTCTACATTACTCAATAAAATAAAAAATGCTACAATTAATATAAATGCAAGATTTTACAAGGGACAGTTGCATCAAGGTGTCCCTACACTGACAACCATGATACAACTTGCTATGCTAGCTGGACACAATAGCTTTGACACATGCAAGCTGTGCCTGTTGGAAGCTAAAAACACACGGATTAAAATGAGGCCTGGCTGGGCGTCGGCCTCACCACCTTGCCCCTCCTGCTCTTCTCCAGTTCCACCAACGCACCCCTGTGCCAGCTGCCTGCTGTCCTTCGTGAGCACTACCATGGCAAGGTGGTGTGCATGAAGCACTGGCCCTCACACCAAGTCAAGCTCTCCTACTCGTCAACCATGTTGTCTTGCAGTACGTCGTGCCCCTCGCCTTCATCTTTATCTGCTACCTGAAGGTAAGGAGGCGTTCATGATCCTGATTTTTATGAGTGATGTGTGGAAATGTGGTCAAAAGTATTGAGACACCAACCCAAGAGGACAAAAGTATTGGGGCACAAACCCACATTTAGAAAATTATTGTGACACAAACACACATGTGGTCAGATGTATTGAGACACAAACCCACATGTGGTCAAAAGTATTTAGACAAACTCACACATGGGCAAAAGTTTTGGGACACAAGCCCACATGTGGCCAAACATATTGAGACACAAACCAACATGAGGACATCACAATGCTTCAAGCAAACAGATTAGACTGTATCACAAAAACAATTATTTTGTCATCATGAAAAGTTTTTGCATAAATAATAGTCATATATGGTTGATTTCCTCCAGGAATGAGGAGGGACTAACTGAGCATGTGCTGTATGAATATCAACACTGTAGCTCATTCCTAACTGGTGTAATAAGCAATGTTGCAACCGTCCCCATTCTCCCCTATTTTGTATATTTAACTTTGCTCCCTCATATCTGTAGTAAATGTTTTTGTTCTGTGTTTTTATGGGGGTTTTTTTTTTCTTCAGATGATTCGTGTTGTAGCTTTTAACAAGAAATGCTATTACCTTTTTTGCTACTTTTATATTTCTACCTGAGGGAAATATATGACCACACAAACTTTTACCCGAGTAGGGTATTTTTTAAAAGATTTGAAGCATTTTACGTGAATAACTTATTTAAATTCATTAATATCTGCAAAACCTTGGGAAAGTACTGTAAATAAAAACAAAAACGACTGCAGAAATTTCTCCAAGCAAGCAGACTGGCTTTTTCTTTTTACAAAATGTTTTTTTTAACTGTGATCTAATGTAGCACAGCTTTTCAGAACAGATTAATGGTCGGTTTAAGCTGTGTAGCTTCTGTAAAGTTTTAGGAGAACATTGCACTTACCTGTGTTTTGAGTTTGGAGCTTCCCAGGTAAGTCATTGTTCTCCGTCACAGCGCTGGTTTCTTGACCTTTTACAGCATCCACACTCTCATAGATATCCACCACTCGCTCTATTCTCTGTCCTCTCTCCTCCATGGAGAAAGCCTGATTAGAAACGATCTGAGACATCTCTTACCAACAACAAAAAAAACAATTCAAAGAGCGCAGAATCTCTGTCCGTCTCTCTCTCTGCAGCGGTTGAGCTCTACTGATATGATTTACATACTCTATAGCCACTAAACCGAGAAGTTTCTGTCTGGCGCGTACAAATATGGAAATTAGTATTGTGCACTTACGGTAAATAAGGAAGATCAAGCATGAGGGGAACTGAAATGGCAAATATGTTCCTCCGTCACGTGACCTTAAATGTTAACGTATTAAAGTAAATATAAAACCTTTCTAAATCAACGTACCAGAGTCGAATGGACCTAGTACTTCTAATTAATAAGTTCTAAGACATCTGGATGCATGCTCAATGATCCAGGTAAGAAAATCCCAGAAGTTGAATCTGTTCATCTGGACATAGATTTTGTTGGAGAAACGTTTCGTCACTCACCTAAGTGACTTCTTCAGTCTCAGCAGTTGGAAAACTTTCCCAATCTTATATACAGCACCTTTGCATAACGACTGGTACCAGACCATTGCATAACAATGGGACCGGTGATCAGTTTAATATGCAGATTGACATAGCCATTAACGACAATGGCCACGTGTGCCATTCACACAGGATTGGGGAATTGTACAATTCCTGGGCATCTCCCGGCACTTCACAGTGTACACTACATTACTCTGTTTGTGCTGGGGGACCCGATCCTTGGGGTGGACCAGTTTCTGGCATAGCATGTTTTGGGGTTTTGGGGTTTCAGTGGCTTTCAAACCCCAAAAACACGCTACGCCAGAAACTGAGTAATGTAGTGTATGCTGTTAAGTGCCGGGAGGATTGCCAGGAATTGTACATCGGGAAACCAAACAGCCACTGGCAAAACGGATGGCACAACATAGAAGGGCTACCTCATCAGGTCAGGACTCTGCATTTTACACCCACCTACAGGCCAGTGGCCACTCTTTCAAGGATGAAGATGTGCAGATCCTTGATAGGGAGGAACGATTGTTTTGAACGCGGAGTAAAAGAAGCCATTTTTTGTAAAAAGGGAACGTCCATCCCTGAACCGAGGAGGGGGCCTCAGAGTACACACCTCTCACCATCTTACAACGGAGCCATCGCAGCCCTTCCCCAATCCTGTGTGAATGGCACACGTGGCCATTGTCGTTAATGGCTATGTCAATCTGCATATTAAACTGATCACCGGTCCCATTGTTATGCAATGGTCCTGGTACCAGTCGTTATGCAAAGGTGCTGTATATAAGATTGGGGAAGTTTTCCAACTGCTGAGACTGAAGAAGTCACTTAGATGAGTGACGAAACGTTTCTCCAACAAAATCTATGTCCAGATGAACAGATTCAACTTCTGGGAAGTTCTAAGACAGCTCTTAAAAATGAAACTATCCAGGAGCTCTGGATAAGTGCTGTTTACCTTCGTGAGTCAATTTAAAGAGGAAAACGATTCCACCCGTATTTGTACATTATTCATAAAATGTTCTATGATCTATAAAGAGCATAATGTACTTTATTTCGTTTTAAAATCATGATAGCGGATCGATATACAGTATAAACAGCTCACTGTGTACAGTAACAGCTTTATCGTTTCAGCCCTCTAGTGGTGATTTGTGAAAACTGCACTGAAAGTTAAATTATTCAACTTGACCGCCAAGTGAGAAGCGACACGAGGACATGCAGCCACAAATTTTCTAAAAAAGAGCCACACTATGTAAACCATATCAAAAGTAATCAGTACAAATATGAAAGGAGAACATTCGTTTTTTAGTCCTTTAACAACAAATGTTCTACATCCAAACCAAATAGTTTGGTAGTTTTGTTCAAGGGCAAGCTAACCACTGCAGTCAAGCGGTATTACAGTAGCACGTTGCAAATTCACTCTTAAGTTCATTATGTTCAAGCCAATATTTCAGCGAATAAAGTAGGGATTAAAATACATTTTCAAGATGTGACCTGGATATATTTTACTTTGTCTAAAAAGTGTTCATGCTATCTTTGAGGAGTATTTAACTCTGTTTTACATTGTAATTATGAATAAATGTATATAGAGTGTGCACATGGAGCTGACCTTAGGATCTTATAAGTTTAATAGGCCTCATAATATATAATTTTTTCCAACTTTAGCCTATGGTACAATATCTCATGAGTGTCCACATTGAGTTTGAAGCAGACCTTTGGTGGAGTTTTGTTGACCATGGTGCTGTATACTGTTATAATCAAAGCATGCATATAGACATGAGCTTAAAGCTTAATTAGATTTTATAATATATCATTCATTCCAACTTTCTTTAGAACTTTTTTCCAGCATATCTGCTGAATGTCCACTGCAAGTTTGAAACAGATCTGTGGTGGAAATTTTGAGTTATAACCACTTTAATATATACTGTTATAAATTATGACTATAAAGTAGGTTTTAGTCAAAAGACTATGATTTGATACTATACATTTGCTGTCAAAATTAACACTGCAATAGAATGGATAATGCGTAGCTAAGCCTCAGCTTGTGACTGTCACGGGATAGGGTTGTCCAAACGCACATGTTGCTGTAGTAACTTAACGAGGCTTACGTTTAGCCTCTTTTGTGGAACCAAACTTAATCAAAATGAACCAGGGTTGTCTCAAAAAGCCTCGCTTAATGAATTAGCTTGCTTTGTGGAATATCCCTCTGGGTTGCCCCCGCAAGACATTTGCATCGTGCAATAATTATTATACTGATAATTATATATGACAGAGAATATGACAGAACTGAATTTTTAAAAACACTGTCACCTTTGAACATGAACACATTCACGTAGTGCTGAAAGCTGTTTACTGTTGTTTGGACCTGAAGATGAGAAGCACAGAGAAGCACCAGCAGTGTGGCATCTTCCCTTGGAAATTTCTCCACCCTAGTGGGGAACGGATTCAGAGACATGAATACAAACATTTGTTATTCGTTAAGGTTTACGTTCATGTATATAGAACAAGTGGTACACAACAGTGTTCTGCCAACACATCTCTGCTTTTTAAAAGGTCTAAAACTCATGTCCACTAATTGATTTATTGTTTATTTTGAACACAACTGAAAAAGAAACACAATAATTTACAGAAAGGAATTCACATATTCACATATGACCGAGCTATAGGCTACCGTAAACAGCGGACGTAACCAAGCTGGTTATTTTTAAGTCCACGCCGTACATATAGGCTATTATCAACTGTGAAAAGTGTTTAACAAAGGTCAAAGGTAAAATCTCAAAAACAACATGAAACATCTCATTTTAATCTAAACTCTGCAAATTCTCAAACTTGTGTACCTGCGCGTTGGGTTCGGAGCCTCTTCTTTGAATCAGATCCCACAAGACAGCCCCCCAGTCTGTCCAGTATCCGTCTGCTCCAGCAGGTGGCGCTCTATTGGCACCATTTACATGTTTTGTGTATTACTTCGAGAAATGCTGTGTTACGGTCATTTATAATATGGAAGTAGATGTTCTGTGTTTATGGTAATAGAGGAAGATTCTGAGCATGAGCAGAACTGAATGGAATTTCTGTGGTTAAGCTATGAGAGCGACAGCTATTTCATCTTCCTGAGTCAGAGCACTTTCCTAACGCTGCTGATTGATCACTTATAATATAATTACTAAACACTTTCTGGCCAGTGGCAGTGGGGGAACGCTGTTTTACCAACCTTTTTGACTATTTTTGGAAATGATAAAGATTCCACCTGGATTTCTATATCATTACTACATCAATCAAACCATTATTCTAACAACTGAGATAATATGTCTAAACGGAGGAAGCATAACCTTAGAAGAATTGTAGAAGCGCGTGGATTACTTGGACCAGCAGGTAAAGTTGGCTTTACTTTGGCATTTTAAAACCTATGAAAGCTGAACGATGTACAGTAACTGACTGCTCTTTCACCCTCTAGTGGTGACAAGCGGAAATCGCACTAACTGAAAACAAATTCTTCAATTTGGCTGCTAGAGGGGAGGAACTCAGAGACACACAGTCAGCAATAAATCAAATCACTTTTTCTTCAAGAACTACGATGTGGACACAAACAAAAATCAGTACAAATACGAGGGGAAACTTAAAAAGGCATAAAATCTGTATTTGGTTGGGCGGCTATCATAAAATTCACAGCAAGGCCTCTCCCTAAGCCTGCATGACGCCCCGTCCCCCCACCCCCACAAATACAGACATTTATTTATTGCTTAATATTTGGTTATGGTTAAGAATAAAACACTTGACATTTATTATATTAGTACAATAATGAATAAGCTTTATTTAATATTGCAATAATAAAGCAATAAGTATTAACAGCGCAAATATGTCAGCAATAATAGTTATTACAATAATAATAATAATAAATTGTATTGCTTGTTAAATGTTAAGAATAGTATAATGTATTTATTATTCATAATTTATCATTAATAATAATTATTAATTTATACAGTTCTACCAATAATAGACATTGCATGTTTCTAAAGCGACAAAAGCAGGAGTTACACAAAACTTCCTTCATTTCTCACATCAATGCTTCGACACACACAGAGCAGGATGGTGTCATGTAGATCATTCAGAACAAATACGTTAGTCATACAAACTGCACTGCACTGCATGAGTGACGAGTTTTTGGCTAAACTATTGACATATTTGTCTGAGGTACAGTCATTTTTTATTTTACTGATGGTTTAGGTATTTTTTTAAATGTCTATAAACGAGGAAAAGTACTTTCAGAACTACTATGCTACTAACACACAGTGCTAAACCCTGATATTCAAACCAACTAGAGTGAAACCAGTTGCTCACAAATCCAAATGTACTGGCCATTGCACGAATAGTCATTCCACGTGTTAAGGACATCCGTCGTCGATCCTCCATAGCCAGTGGTGACACAGTTCTCATTACCGTTATAATTGTTGGGCTCCTGACTACCCCAGAACCTGGAGAGCAAAGAAAAGCAGGAATCAGCACATCTGCAGCGCCGAAGTAAGAACTGCTGTACGTGACCGCCACGGCTTACCCAACGGTCAGTTCTGAACCGTCTACCCATTTCCACTGCCCCTCTACGTCTTGGTCACTCAGACCGATCCAAGCATCTTGACGTAATCTCTGCCTCTCGACAAAGGCCTGTTGAGACACGATATGACATAAGGACAACGTAAAACAAACATTCCCAAATCCATCGAGGAAAAATTCTCACCTGTTCTTCTCTGCTGTTTATGATCACTAGGTTTGCTCCTTCAGATCTGCAGTTCTGTTTGGCCATCTCCCATGATGCCACCACTGTGGAGATGTAGTAGAGGCTGGAGTTGTTGTAAATCCATCCTGGCTTGAAAGATCTGACTGTTCATAGAAAAGAGCTCTCTTAAAGCACAAACTGGAAATGTATTGGTACAGCTACGGGTAAGAGCCATTTAACATCCATCCGATAAACATCCAAGGTCTTAAAAATTATAATAAACTGCAAGTCTCCCCAAGAGATAATCAAGACTGCGGATTCACAAGCAGAGGTGGGAGTTAACGAGTGGTGTTTGTGTTGCTACTTTACCTCATGTTTGGACTCTGAACTTGGTTGAGGTATTTAGAGACTTTTTGTGCAAGTTCCTCTACTGTAAAATGGTGTTCATAAGTGTATGTGCCTGTCCTATTGTAAGTAGTACTTCTTTGTTTATCCCTCCACTACCTGTAAAATCTCTCTAACCTATAACTTTATGAACTGGTTCACATTTACTTGTCGGGTCTCTGTTTCATCTGGCTGTTATTCTGTGTTGTTCCTAAAACTGGATATTGATGTGTTTTTGCCTTCCATCAAACCAAAAGGTACAACATACTGTCCTCTTAAGTGTCATGGGTTTGCCCCCTTTATTTTCTGTAAGTATTGTCATTTCCATTAATTAAAAATGCACTGGCATTATGGATGCTATAGTTGGTAGCGTTCCGCCTGTGTTTTCATAGTTATCTCTGAAGCATTTATGTATTGTTTCTTTTCTTGTGAAATTACCCTTTATATTTACATCCTTTAGAGATGAAGTAACTCCATCCATTTTCTAAAATAGGCACACATGAGAGAAATATTCTCTCATAAACGTTTTAAACATACCGTATTGTTCTATTAACCATTATTCACTTACCTACTGCTGAAACTGAACTCTTGAGCTGATCTCTCTCCTTCTGTAACTGTTTTCTTTCTTCAGTCAGGTTATTGTAACTACTACTTAACCATATTTGCTCTACTGTCACATTGTCATAACTGGTCTGTAACTGATCAGGTTTCTTTCTTCAGTCAGGTTATTGTAACTACTACTTAACCATATTTGCTCTACTGTCACATTGTCATAACTGGTCTGTAACTGATCATATCTTTGAGTCAAGTTAAAATAACTCATCTGTAACTGGTCTCCTCTTACAGTCACGTTGTCATAGCTGATCTGTAACTGGTCGTATCTGGACTGTAACCATTTGTTGCTTGTAGTCAGGTTGTCATAACTGGTCTGTAACTGGTCATATCTTGTAGACAGGTTGTTATAACTGATCTGTAGCTGCTCTCTGCTAAGATTCAGGTTGGTAAATCTGGTCCGTAACTGGTTCATTGCTGTGGTCTCGGTGTTGAACACGACCCCTAACATTATAACTCCAACCAGCAAGCTCACACCAACAAGCACCAGCAGAGACGCTGCAGTCAGTCTTCTCTTGGGAATGTCTCCTCCTAGCGGGGAACAGATTCACAGACATGAATATGAACACTTATTATTCATTATTGTTTACATTAGAGGTGGGAAGTACTTCTTTACAGTACTTAGTATTTTTGGTGTCTGTACTTGATTAATTCTGTAACATTTTCAAATAAAATCTGTAGTTTTTGCTCACTACAGCTTCAAAACAGGCTCGTTACTTTAACAAATCTATTTCTTTATTTAAACTCACTGACAAAAAAAGAAAGCACCCAGATATAAATGTAGGATTGCTGCTTTTCATGTTAGCAATCTTGGTCTTTATACAGCCAAATTAATTTAGTGAAGACCCTGTCTGTGCACAAATAAAATAAGGTAAATGCAAAAGGATATGAAAGAACTATTTTATTACATTTTACTGAATGCTGCAACTTCCCCTGTTGACTGTTGCAACTATGCCCTGTTATGGGGTCAGTTGCAACATTTGACTATGTCTGTTCAAGTATAAACTGTAACTATATTATCATATGTACACGTGTTATAGCAATGTGGGTGGGTAGCTGACAAATGTGGATTTACTGTATTAAAATTGTCTTTCTAATACAATTAGTCTCTAAGAAACCAAAGGAAATGCAAAAAGTGTTGCAACTGTCCCCGCTCTCCCCTACACCACACACCACCCACACATATTCAAATGTTCTCACTGCCTAACATTGTGCTCATTACATGTTGTGCTTATTAATAAAATGAGAAAGGAAATCTCTGGCTGCATGGACCGTGTATTCTAATTGATACCCCATTTGTGACAGCAATCAGTTCCTGAATTCAGCGCATTTAATATTAAAATATTGGTTACTTTTTCACAGAGGTACTCAATTACTCAAAATTTCAGAAAGGGAAGCGTCAAGTAGACGCCCAAGCATTTGCACCGTGTGTGGACTTGTATGAAAGTATTAAACTTATAAAGTCTCTCTAAAACGTTTTAAAGTTCAGCATAATGCATTCTGCTCCCAAAAATAAATCTATACATTTATGATTTTTATTAATCATAACTTAAAGATTTATTCATGTCTTGGGACGGTGAATTCTGTCATAAAATATATGAAATATATAATATTTCTAATAGTTTTGCATAAGTAGTTTTTTAAAATGAAATAAAATCACAACTGGTTAAAAAAAATGGGGAAGCTGCAGTTTGTGGGACAAGAACGCAGTGATGGTGTTTCAGACAGTCGATGATAAATAATGTTTGGGTTAAATAAGCTTATCAGGATTTACTGCATCACTGAATATTACCAAGTCTAGTTATGAGCGAATTAGGAGCATTTTTTACAAAAAATGACAAAGTATTTTGTATATTTCATTTTAGTTCCTCATGTCTGTAAATGTTTTTATTCTGTTTTCGACCTTTTTACAGGAAATAGCCTACCATTACCTTTTTGTGCTTTATTAGTAACATGTATTTGCCACACCAACCATTACCTGAGTAGGCTATTTTTAACATAACATATTCATAACACTTTTACTCAGGTAAAGAACTGGTGGAATTCATTAATATCTGGACACACCACCTTGGAAATGGACTGTAAAATACAGGCTTTATGGATTACTCTGTATCTGATTACACAAAAATGACTGCGGACGTTTGTCTGAGCCAGCAGACTGGTAATGACGCACAAGCAGATTGGCCTTTTCTTTTTACAAAATGTTGTTGTTGTTGTTGTTACAATAAATCTAATGTAGCACAATTTTTCAGAACAAATTTATTGTCCGTTTAAGCTGTGTTGCTTCTGTAAAGTTTAAGAGACCATTTCACTTACCTGCGTTTTGAGTTTGGAGGTTCCCTGGTGACTCATTGTTCTCCGTCACCGTGCTGGTTTCGTGACATCTTACAGCATCTGCATTCTCATAGATATCCGCCATTCGCTCTATCCTCTGTCTTCTCTCCTCCATGGAGAAAGTTTGATTAGAATTGATCTGAGACATCTCTTATCAACAAAAAAAAAACAACAATTCCAAGACCGCAGACTCTCTGTTCGTCTGTCTCTCTGAAGCGGTGGAGGTCTTATAAGTAATTTACATACTCTGTATCCACCAAACAGAGAAGTTTCTGTCTGAAGCTAACAAATATGGAAATTACTACTGTGGGTTTAAGGTAAATAAGGAAGATCAAGCACGAGCAAAACTGAATTGCATGCATGTTCTTCCATCACGTGACCTTAAATATTGAAGTAAATATGAAAATAAAATGTGAACCCAGTGCTTCTAACTACAACCCCAGACTGTGAAATGGGCTACACCTGGTCACTTCCGTACATTCATTCATTTTCATACTCACCTAATCCATTTCAGGGTCGCAGGTGGCTGCTGTCTAACCGGCAGAACAGGGCGCAAGCTAGTAACCACCCCACTACGGCACCGTGCCACCTGTATCCTGTATTAGTTTTATCTTTAAAGAGCATCCACGTGTCCAAACAAACTGTTAAAATCTCCCTCTACACTACACCGCACTGAAACAGCACTGCTCTTTCCTGATTTGGCCATCAGATGGCAGAGACACAACACAACGTGCAGCGAATTAACACGAGGCAACGCTACTGCTGTACAATCACCAGAAAGAGGTTTATTGATTTAAAGCTACGATGTGGAGACATTAAACAAAAAAGAACACAAAATAATAAACTCAGAAACTCAGAAATTCAACTCGTATTTAATCAGATATAGTAAGTGACCACGAGTATACGTAATGATAATTAGCAAAGCTAATTCTACATCCTCAGTATATGTTGTGTTTTGGACACTAGTTTGCTGGGCAAGTTCCCCAACTAAACCAAAACAATCCAGCTTGGACTAACATGGAACTGCTACGGTCTTTCTGGATGCCTAGTATTAGAGGACCCAAGATGCGATGATCACATTTAGTGACTCTGATCAAATCCTCTTCTCACAGATCCAAGCAGAGGTATCACCACAAGACAGATCATGCCAGGTATCTCTAAACTGAGCACAGTCCTCATCTGGTGTTGATTTCCCAGGTTTCCTAGGTTGCCCAGATGCCCAGTACCTGAAGGACAGAATCAGAATATCACTGTGTTTCTCAGAGCAGTGTAGTGTAACTGCATCACAAACAGGTTCAGTAATTTCTTACGAGATGGTCAGTGATGAACCATCCACCCATTTCCATCCATCCATCCATCCACATTGTTATAACTAGTATTTAACTGGTCATATCTTTGAGTCTAGTTATCATAACTCATCTGTAACTGGTCTGCTTTCACAGTCAAGTTGTCATAACTGACCGTTGCTTAGCGTCACATTGTTATATTTGGTCTGTAACTGGTCATATATTGTAGTCAAATTGTCATAACTCATCTGTAACTGGTTGACTGGTTGATCTGTGACTGGTTGGTTTTACAGTCAGGTTGTTGTACCTGATCTGAAACTGCTTGTACCTGGACTGTAACAACTTGTTGCTTGTAGTCAGGTTGTCATAACTGTTCTGTAACTGCTCTCTGCTTAGTGTCACGTTGTTATAACTGGTATTTAACTGGTCATATCTTGTTGTGAAGTTGTCATAACTCATCTGTAATTGTTGTCCTTTTACAGTCAGGTTGACATAACGGATCTGTAACTGCTCTCTGCTTAGTGTCAGGTTGGTATTTTCGGTCCGTAACTGGTTGATTGATGTGGTCTGGGTGTTGAACATGACCCCTAACATTATAACCCCAACCAACAGGATCACATACAGAAGCACCAAAGACGCTTTCATTAGTCTGTGGCATCTTCTCTTGCCAATGTTTCCACCTAGTGGGGAACAGGTTCACAGACATGAGTATGAACATTTATTATTCATTAATGTTTACATCAAAGGTAGTAAGTACCTGGTTACTGTACTTAAGTATTTTAGGTATCTGTATTTACTTGATTATTTGTGTAACTTTAATCTATAATCTTTCTGTTACTGTAATCTTTACTTTAAAAAAAATGCACTTTTTACATACTACATTTTCAAAACAGAATCATTACTTTAAAGTTTATGAATCTTTTCATTTATTTATTTACACTCATTGACAAAAAATAACACACCCAGATAGAAATGTCGGACAGCTGCTAAACTCGGCATGAAGTTCTGTCTCAGGCAGATATGTAAGTGATTAGAGGTGTGGTCTGATTAGACACTGGGTCTTGCCACAAGAGTGTGTAAAAGTGCTTTCCCCTCACTGCCATATAAAAAGACTCTCAGAGACTTCTTTTGGGTAGTGTATCTCTTGGTGAGAGATCGTTGACTGCTAGACATTTTGTCCAGTTGACAGACATTGAGAGGGGGCGGATCATTGGACTGATAGAAGCAGGATGGACATTTTGATGAGTTCTGACCTAGCTGTTAGGAGGTGTTGGGAGCAGTGGATCCATGAGGGGGCACACACATCCCTGTCTTTGCCCAGACCATTTCCAGGTGCTTAGCAGAAGGAAATTTGTTGTTACTTCTCTGATTACTTGTACTGCTATTGAGCAAAAGCCACCCTCACCTTTGTATGCAGTGGTGTCATGAATGAGAAACCTGGACTGCAACAAATCCAGGTTTTGTTTGGGATTCGACAATGGTCTGATTCAACTATGGAGGCCTCGTGGTGAGCGCTTCAATCCTGCCTTTGCTATGGAGCCACACAATGCTCCATCTGCTGGTGTTATGGATGAGGATCTACAGGCCCAGCTGCAACATCTGTGGGTAAATGTTCCACAGGATACCATACAGAACCTGTATACCTCCAATGCCCAACTGTATCTCATCTTCGTCTTGATGCATGCTCAATAACCCAGGTAAGAAAATCCCAAAAGTTGAATCTGTTCATCTGGACATATTTTTTGTCGGAGAAACGTTTCGTCCCTCATCTAAGTCGGTTCAGGGATGGACGTTCCCTTTTTACAAAAATGGCTTCTTTTACTCCGCGTTCAAACCATCATTCCTCCCTATCAAGGATCTGCACGTCTTCATCCTTGAAAGAGTGGCCGCTGGCCTGTAGGTGGGTGTAAACCGCAGTGTCCTGACCTGATGAGGTAGCTCTTCTATGTTGTGCCATCCGTTTCGCCAGTGACTGTTTGGTTTCCCCGATGTACAGTTCCTGGCAATCCTCCTGGCACTTCACAGCGTACACTACATTACTCTGTTTGTGCTTTGGGACCCGATCCTTGGGGTGGACCAGTTTCTGGAGTAGTATGTTTTGGGGTTTGAAAGCCACTGAGACGCGGTGTTTGGCAAATATGCGTCTCAATTGTTCTGATATTCCTGCCACATATGGAATCACCACTGGTTTACGCTTAGACTGCGATTGTTGTTCTCCTCTCATCGATCTGCTGGAGCACTGTTTGGGCGTCTTACCGGCTTTGACAAAGGCCCAGTTCGGATAACCACATTTGCCCAGGGCCTGCTTAATGTGAGATTTCTCTCCATTCTTGGCCGCTGTGTCCGTGGGGACGCCGTCTGCTCGGTGGGTACAGTGTCCTGATGACTCCTAGTTTCTGCTCCAGTGGATGATGAGAGTCAAACCTTAAGTACTGATCCGTAAGTGTTGGCTTACGGTAAACCTCGACTTTCAATCGTCCCCCATCTCCAATCACAACCTCACAATACAAGAAGGCTAACCTGCCGTTCTTCACATCCTCCCTGGTGAGAACTTAATGTGTTTGTCCACTGAGTTGATGTGGTCTGTGAAATGTGGCACTTCCTGAGATTTAATTTGAACGCAGGTGTCATCCACATCTCTGAACCAATGGCTGGGTGGTGTTCCTGAATAGGATATTAGTGCCTTCTTTTCGACTTTTTCCATATACAGGTTGGCCACGATAGGTGAAACTGGGGAGCCCATGGCGCACCAATGTTTCTGCCTATAGTACTGCTCTCTGTATGTGAAATAGGTGGATTGAAGACACAGCTCCAGAAGCAAACATACCTGGTCTGAGTTAAGGGTGGTCCTATTGCTGAGAGTGGGGTCATCCTGTAGTTTCACTCGGACTACCTCTACTGCCTCAGCAACTGGAACGCACTTGAAGAGAGATGTGACATCAAACGAGACCATTGTTTCATTCGTCTCCATAATGGCGTCCTTCACCTTATCCACGAAATCCATGGTGTTCTGGATGTGATGATCCATGCTGCCTACTAACGGGTTGAGGATCGATGCCAGAAACTTGGCGATGTTGTAGGTCACTGAGTTGATCATACACACAATGGGCCGCATTGGCACATCCTGTTTATGTATCTTGGGTAAACCATACAGACTAGGTGTAGCCTCCCCTGGGTATAATCTGTGGTACAGAGGCCGGTCAATAGCTTTGTCCTGTTCTAAAAGCTTCAGACAATCTATCACTTTCTTCTTGTACCCACTACCAGGATTTCGTTTCAGGGGCTCATAAGTGTTAGTGTCTCTAAGGAGAGTCAAACCGGGGGAGGAAACCAAACAGGGGAAAGCAAACAGCCACTGGCCAAACGGATGGCACAACATAGAAGAGCTACCTCATCAGGTCAGGACTCTGCGGTTTACACCCACCTACAGGCCAGTGGCCACTCTTTCAAGGATGAAGACGTGCAGATCCTTGATAGGGAGGAACGATGGTTTGAACGTGGAGTAAAAGAAGCCATTTTTGTAAAAAGGGAACGTCCATCCCTGAACAGAGGAGGGGGCCTCAGAGTACACCTCTCACCATCTTACAACGGAGCCATCGCAGCCCTTCCCCAATCATGTGTGAATGGCATATGTGGCCATTGTTGTTAATGGCTATGTCAATCTGCATATTAAACTGATCACCGGTCCCATTGTTATGCAATGATGCTGGTACCAGTCGTTATGCAAAGGTGTGTTTTTAAGATTGGGGAAGTTTTCCAACTGCTGAGACTGAAGAAGTCACTTAGATGAGTGACGAAACGTTTCTCCGACAAAATCTATGTCCAGATGAACAGATTCAACTTCTGGGACGTATCTCATCTTGTATCCAGGCTGGAGGTGGCCTAGCAGGGTAACTAGAGCCTCCTTTCAATTGTACACTTTTCCTCAATAAACTCTAATATTGTAATCACTTACATACATCATCATTACATTCACACACAAAGATTCATTCATTTCCAACAAGTCCTTATTGGTGCGTTTTTTTTTGTCAATTAGTGTACTGTATCTATCTGGGTTTTTTTTGGAAGCTCAAAAAATGACAAAATTTCCTCTATGTTGGTGCTCACAATTTTGAAGGTGCTCTTACAGAGCAGCTACGCCTCTACAAGCATTTATATGACACACCTATCACAGAGACACTCAGATGACTCAAAGTTTCTGAAACAGAAGTGTCAATCACACTCTGAACAGTATAAAGGTAATCAAGTATTTCTAAAAACCCAAAATAACTGTATACACTTTATGCTTTTTATTAATCAGACCCTAGAGGTTTATCCATGTCTCTAGGACTGTGAATTCTATTTCTGTCATGAATAAGAAGTATATTAAAAATATATAATATTTCTAAATGTTTTGCCTATTTTAAATTACATCACGTAGTGGAGTTTAAAAGAAGCACTGTAAAAATCAGTGAAGCTGCAGTTTGTTGGACTAACAGGCAGTGACAGTGTTTCAGAGAGTCGATGATAAATAATTTTTAGGTTAAATATCAGAAAATTCCAAAGTAGGGGAGAGTGGAGACAGTTGTCAAGTCAAGTCAAGTCAGATTTATTTATATAGCGCTTTTTACAATGGAGCATTGTCTCAAAGCAACTTTACAAGTTTAGATTATCTGCTAATTACTACGTCCAATCCCAAAGTGAGCAAGCCTAGGGCGACAGTGGCAAGGAAAAACTCCCTAGTTCTAGGAAGAAACTTTGGGAGGACCAAGACTCAAAAAGGGACCCAACCTCCTTGGGCGGCGTAGATGATAAATCTAAGAGCGAAACTATTGTCATGGAGTCAAAGTTCGAATAGAATGTGAAGTATGCACATCGACATTAAGTGGCCCAAGTATGATGATAAATCTAAGAGCGAAACTATTGTCATGGAGTCATGGTCGAATAAAATGTGAATTATGCACATCGACATTAAGTGGCCCGGCTATGATTGGGCTGGAGCTGATGACGGAAGCAGCTTGAGTGGAGCTCCATCAGATGAACATCATGTTTGGGGCTGGAACTGCCGGAACACAGCTCGGAGAGAAAACAGAAAATGTAATTAGTTATTGATTAAGAGCACAGTGTTTATTAACAATCACTGATGCCATGTCAATCACTGATGCCAAGTGTAGCATGAGACCCCGGCAGCATTAGCTATAGCAGCATAGCTAGAAAGCTAGAAAGAGGAGAACTGGTAGGAAACACAGCAAGAAGGATCACTGAGACCTTGGGCAACCCCCACGAGCGGCAGAAGAACAGCACCCAACGTCTCTGATCACCATAAGACCTTTGGGACTATGACCCCCAGCTCTGCCTTATTCTAAGGCAAGGATGCCAGAAGTCAAATACGAGGACCGAAGCCTAGTTTTTTCACAGACCAGACCGCCCACTCTGCACCTCCCGGCTATCGGACAAGTCAGGCAGCCAGACATGACTCCAGACTCCGGCCCCAAGCGACCCACCATGCAACCTGGTCTAAATCTTAGTCAAAAGCCCTGCGTAATAAGTATGTCTTTAGCCTAGACTTAAACATTTGGAGAGTGTCTGAGTCTCGAATGAAAGTGGGTAGTTTATTCCATAGTTGGGGGGCCATGTATGAGAAAGTCATTCCCCCTGCTATGATTTTTTTTATTCTAGGAACTAAAAGACCCTGCACCCTGCGAACGAAGTAGACGAGCTGGATTGTAAAACTCTAAGAGTTCACTCAGATAATGTGGGGCCAGGCCATGTAGAGCTTTATAAGTTATAAGAAGCATTTTGTAATCAATGCGGAATTTAACTGGTAACCAGTGTAGTGATGGTAGAACAGGAGTGATATGATCAAATTTTGTAGTTTGTGTTGGCACTCGGGCAGCTGCATTCTGAACTAACTGAAGTTTATTTATAGATTTACTAGAGCATCCAGTAAGTAAGGCGTTACAGTAATCCAACCTTGAAGTTATAAACGCATGAACAAGTTTCTCTGCATCATTAAAAGAGAGGATATTTCTAAGTTTTGCGATATTACGTAACTGGAAGAAAGCAATTTGAGTGATGCTGCTAATATGCGCATCAAAGGAGAGATCTGAATCAAATGTGACCCCTAAGTTTTTTACATATGGACTGGACAATACTGGAGAGCCAATCTAGATTTAGGACAGATGTAGCCAACCTGTCTCTCACAGCCTTGGGTCCCACTAATAGAACCTCAGTTTTATCTGAGTTAATTAAGAGAAAAATAAATAACATCCAATCTTTTATTTCCTTTACAGAGGCCTCAATTTTGTTGATTGTAAGGCTGTCATTAGGTTTGGCTGATATGTACAGCTGTGTATCATCTGCATAGCAGTGGAAACTAATGCCATGTTTACGAATAACTGAGTCTAGTGGCAGCATGTACAGAGAGAATAAAAGCGGGCCAAGCACTGACCCCTGAGGCACGCCATACTTCACTTTTGAGAGCTTAAAGCGTAGATTATTTATATGAACAAACTGGTACCGGTCGGTTAAGTAGGTTAAACCAAGAAAGTGCTAATCCCTTAACACCAAAAGTATTTTCTAGTCTGTTTAGTAAAACATCATGATCTATAGTGTCAAATGCTGCACTTAAATCTAACAGAACAAGAAAAGAAACACATCCCTTATCTGAGGACATTAACAAGTCATTTAGTACCCTAATTAGTGCTGTTTCAGTACTATGATGGGGCCTGAAGCCAGACTGAAATGTTTCATAAATATCATTCCTTTGGAGGTGACTACAGAGCTGCTGATAGACGGCTTTTTCTAAGATTTTAGACAGAAACGGTAGATTTGAAATTGGTCTATAATTAGATATCACACAAGGGTCAAGACTGGCTTTTTTAATCAGTGGCTTGATAACAGCAGAGTTAAAGGATTTGGGGACATAACCAAAGGTAAGGGATGAATTTACAATAACTAACAGTGGCTCTATAATACTAGGTATTACTTGTTTGAGTAAACGTGTAGGAATTGGATCTAATAAACATGTTGATGACTTAGACAAGCTGATTAGTGCTAGATGCCATGTTTTTTGCTTTAAGGTACGGGTGTGATCATTATACCATGGTGCTAGCCTTTTTTCCCTAATACGTTTGACCCTAGCAGGAGCAGTCGTGTCCGGGGTTGAGCGAAGCACACATTCTAATTGGTCATTTACACACTCAAGATGATTGATCTCTGTAGGTGTATTAAATTTCAAGTCTGGTAGGTTTTTAATAAACGCAGCTGGAGTAGCAGATGTGATAGTGCACTTGGTGTGATAACGAGGCAGAAGGATTTATTTATTAGAGATAGCTCTAAGCTCTATACTAAAAGATAGTGATCTGAAATCGAATCACTTTGCGGGAAAACATCAAGGTTATCTATATTGATACCTAATGTTAATATTAGATCTAAAGTATGATTACAGCGGTGGGTTGGTCCCATCACATTCTGAGTGATACCCATGGATTCTAAGATGGACTCGAAAGCAATTTTAAGTGGATCTTGCTCATTGTCAAAGTGAGTATTGAAATCACCTACAATTAAAGCCTTATCTGTTGACAGTAGTAAGCTGGAAAGAAAGTTAGCAAATTCCTGAAGAAATTCTGAATAGGGATCTGGAGGGCGGTAAATAGTAATAAGCTGAAAACAGTGTGGTTTTGACTTCCATAAGGATGGATCAGTCACATTAAGAATCAGTATTTCAAAAGAATTAGTAATGGGATTGTAATGGGATTTGTCTTTTGTCTTTGTCAAAAATTGTGGCTATGTCTCCCCCCCCCCCGACCATTAGGACAAGGGCGATTAGCATGACTGTATCCAGGAGTTGAGGCTTCATTTAAGGCTGAATATTCATCAGGTCTAATCCAAGTCTCAGTGAGACAGAGAGCGTGTAAGCGTTTATCAGTGATCATTTCATTTACAATCACTGCTTTGTTTGTAAGTGATCTAATGTTAAGTAATCCTAGCTTTAGTCTAAGGTTGTTATTTCTTTGCCAGCTATCTGTGTTTATACTAATGAGGTTATTAAAACAGTCTTTTCGAGAGCGTTTACATTTAGGATAGATGCGAGTAACAGACACAGTTTCAATAATGTGGGTTCTGGGTGACGGTGCATGGCTACCAGCAGACAGTTGGTTAAGCCGGTCTGTCTGCTGCCTGACCCCTGCTCTGGATAGTCAGCCCCTAACCAATCGGGGCAATGTTGCAGGAGATGAGAGCAGCACCCTCCCGAGTGGGATGGACACCGTCCCATCCTAAAAGGCCAGGCTTACCCTCAAAGGATGTCCAGTTGTCTATATAGCCCACGTTGTTTTTAGAGCACCACTTGGACAGCCAGTAGTTCAGCGACCATAACCTGCTGTAGGCTTGGTCACCTCGCCGCATTGAGATGGAGCCAGAGCACACTACAGCATCGGACATCGCCTTCGCCACGCTAACCACCTCTACAAAATTAGCCTTAGTAACCTCTGACTGACGAAGGCGTATATCATTAGCCCCTACATGAATAACTATCCTAGAGAATCTGCGGCTCTCGAGTTCACTAAGATTCGTTACAATGTCCGGCACTCTGGCTCCGGTGATACAGATAACTCTAGCTGCTGATGTCTCTAAAGGGGTAGCTAGTTTCACGTGTCATAAAAAAGAGTCACCTATGACCAGAGCTCTTTCAACAGGCTGCTCAGTAGGGGTTTCACTGAGGAGGGCAAACCTGTTGGACACGTGAACAGGTAAAGAGTGGTGCTCTCGTGTACTAGCCTTACGACTACGTCACCGAACCGTCACCCACTTGCCCTGCTCCGAGGACTCTGCCGGGGCTGGGGCTCTAACTTCACCTTTGGCATCCAGATCTGCTAAGCTAGGAGCTGAGCTAGCCTTCTCTAATGTCTGGATGCGCGCCTCTAAAACTGCAGTCTTCTCCGTCAGACTAGCTACAAGCCTACACCTATCACAAGTAAAATTTAAACTAATGACGGAGGAAGAATAGCTAAACATGCCACACTCGGCACAGGGAACAAGCGCAGCAGAAGCCATGTTAGTACAATTAATGAATTAAAGGTACTTAGCTTCGGTGGTGTTGTGGGGTCCGAGTGAAAGATCTGGTTTCGAGCTGCAGCCGATTGGTCCAATTTGGCAAATGCTCGATTAAAGCTTTAATACAAGTTAAGAAAGTCAACACAAAATGTCGCAAAAAACTAAGTCTCAGAAAGAAAGTGGGAAAAGACTGTAAAAAGGTTATAAAAACACACACTACTGCGAAGAAGACGCAACTCTGGTTATTAGCTAATGGATAACTACTGCGAACACAAGCCGGTATACCTGTAAAGTTACTAAATAACGATTAGCGGCAAAAAAAATATATAATCTGCCGGTACGAGAATAAAATGATTAAGATGTTGTAAAAACCTACTATATATACGATTATATATGATACAGATGCGATCGGGAATAAAAATATATCAAAGGTAATAAGCTGCTAGCAGCTACGAAACGGCGTCCTGTGTGCAACCGCGGATCAGTCTGGGTTGCCAGATCCCCGCAATCCTCGCGTCAGTTCTCTCAGCGTTCTCTCAGCGTTCTCTCAATAGGTTTTGTATTTCCTTCGGTTTCTCAGAGACTAATTGTATTGGAAAGACAAAATTTTAATACAGTAAATCCACGTCAGCTACCCACCTACATCGCTGTAAGACGTGTACATATGATAATATAGTTACAGTTTATACTTGAACAGACATAGTCAAATGTTGCAACTGACCCCATAACGGCACAGTTGTAACAGTCAACAGGGGGAAGTTGCAACATTCATTAAAATGTAATAAAATCATTCTTTCTGTTATGGTTTGCCATATTAAAACACTGGCGAACCGTCAAAACTAAATAAGAAGGGTTTGGGACCCAATAGCAGTTAGCTCCAGATGGTATTAATGAACTGAAATAATGTTAAATAAATCAACTGAAATAAAAGAATTCAAATGAATGAATAACCAAAGAGACTGAATAAAAGATACGATATGTAAATAAAACTAAATAAACGAACTGCACGCTGTAAGCGTGAGGTACTTCAATTCACAGCACGCCTTCGACATGTGTCTCCGTTGCGCAATAAAAGCGCCGGGTCTGCGCATGCGCAGCACGCAGCAACCCGAACGAGTTCAGCTCCACCGCGGTTTAAACGCGGCCGCGGGGGCGTGGCACGGTCGCAGGGAACAAAGAGAACGTGGTTAATTAACACTGCGTCCTCTTCAAACGCGATCGGAGAATAAAAGTTCCCGATCGTGGCGAGGAGGGGTGACGGTGCGTGAGAGAAACGGCTGGAATAAAGGCTTAAAAGCTGCCGGAGCAACTCGGCAAATAACCAAAATATAAATGAACAAAAGAACTGACCCTACCCTACCTAGGGGCCCTAACTTACCGGACTGCCTCCTAGCAGCCTCCCGTCTGAGGGACTTGATTCCCCCAGACTACCTTTATCCCTAACAAAAAAAAACGAATGATAAACAAAAGAAATGGAAACGCGCCGTCAGAAAGCCGGAGTGCAGCAGCGAACGCATCTGGGCCTTCAAAAATGCCGGGTGCATCGAAAAGTCACGTGAGACTTGTGTCACGTGACCGAGAGTGTAGGCAGTGGCACCATTGTCCATACGTTGTGTTTATATAGGCAGGACTCCAGGTGGCGCCACTTACCCATAGATGGCCCGGGAAAGCTGACGCAGGCGCTATTGCGCTGCTGCAGCTCACGCCGTCAAACTGGGACAACTCCTGGCCGAACGCGGCCAGGAAGTGATTCCCAACACTTTCATATCATTTTGCCTTTACTTTATTTTATTTGTGCACAGACAGGGTCTTCACAAAATTTCTCTGGCTGTATAAAGACCAAGATTATTCAAATGAAAAGCATATTTTCAAGTAACAACCATGGTTTTGGGTTAATTATTACAATCCATTAAACTATAAGACACTGAAAATCAAGACACTGAAATTGAATAATCCTTCTGTAAACCTTCGTGATAGATTACTTAATTAGAATAGCCATGAAATAGATCGCCTGCAGTTTTTAGGGGACTATTGAAAGGTATTCTACATTACTCAATAAAACTCACAATGTTATAATAATGTAAATACATATTTTACATTATTGTTGTCATAAGGGACAGTTGCAACAAGGTGTCCCTACACTGACAACCATGATACAACTTGCTATGCTTGCTGGACACAATAGCTTTGACACATGGAAGCTGTGCCTGTTGGAAGCTAAGAACACACAGATTAAAATGATATGACATCACAATGCTTCAAGCAAACAGTTTGGACTGTATGGCAAAATTCTGATATCTAAAAAAATTGCTTTTTCATTATGAATGTCACAAACGGGGGTTAGCGGGAGGAATGGAGATGACTGCAGGTATACATATATAATTCAGCGAAGGTTTATTATTAACAAAAGAAACCCACAATGCAAACATGAACACAAACTAATGTAAATAACTAACCAATGCGGCACACGGCACAGCGATAACAGAACTAAGGAAGATCGTGCGGGCTAAGCTAGGCTAACGCCGGCGTGGCAAAACAAACAGTGGCAAACCAATAAACATAAACAAGGCGGACCGAGGCTAAAACAAAGTGGGCTTATCGCAACACGAGTGGTCCAAAGCAAACTCGAGCGAACATAAGTTGAAACTGTTTACAGTATTTGTTGTGGTGTGTTAATTTTGTAGTATTGTGGTTTGGCAGCCCTCTACCTCAGGAGATTTTGTTTTAAGTTGTGTTGAGTGATATTTTTTACACTCTGTTTATTTAATTGCACTGAAAGTCAGAAAATTCCTTATTTTTTATTGTTTATCCTAAGAACAATTCTATTTTAAAAAGAAACAAAGAAAGAAAGAACTAGAAAAGATGTCTAGCAAGTGGACAATTTTTATTTTATTTTTGTATTGTAGTTTCTCCTTTTCCACCTCAAAAAAGATTTAATTTCCTAATGTTAAGGCAAACTTTATTTTGTTACTGTTCCATTGTTTCTAAACAAAAATGTTGATTGTGATAAAGTATTTTGTTGTCACGTACAATGTTTGGCGAAATTCTATCCTAGGTCTTTTGGATCCTTTGGATCTATGAAGCGTAAATACTAAAAAGTATCGGTATCGATATCGGCGATACTGGCCCTGCATTTACTTAATATCAAATCGATACCAAAATTCCCGGTATCGCCCACCTCTACTGTGAGCAGACCAAGCAGCGTCGCTCACGACAGCCACGTGAGTCCCGCGGACCTATCCTGAAGCCCCACCGCTCCTGGACTTGTTACTGCTGTGGGGCATCCTATATCAGCGCGTTCGCA